>JAHREE010000351.1:725552-752807 GCA_033628505.1 Tringa tobata | reverse complement strand
CCACGGACGACGAGTGTGCACATGGGTTTGTCCTGGCACGTCTCTCCTTGGGGTGGTTTTCATCCTTGATGCAGAAGGCTTCCCGAGCCATAGGCGTTGGCTGTGTGGTGAGAGGTTGGCTCCAGAAGGCCGTGCTGGCACCTACGAGCTTGAAAATTTTCCCTCACCCTCATAATTGACATAATTACCCAATTACAGGAGTGAGATGTCAACTAAGATTCATGTCAAAAGGGGAGCCAGGAGGATGGCTGCAGCCAGGTGAAATTCTGGCTAAAAAGAAAAAAACCCTCAGCCGTGGCTTCTGCTTGAACGCCAGGAAATTTCCCCTCATCCCTGCCGTTTCCCTTGCCTGGTGTCCCTGTTTTTCACCAGGAACCGAGCAGAAGCCATGTGTTACTTTGTGATTTCACAAACAGGGAAAGTCCGTCAGCGTGCCCTCCCCCGGCCCCGGGAGCTGGGCACGGCGCGGCCACGGAGAGCATCCCGAAGACGGCATGTGGGTGTCAGGGTGCAGCATGTGTTTCTCCTTCAACAAACCACCAAGAAGAGGGAGAAGATGGGGAGGAAATCTGCCCCAGAGGTGTACCTTGCTCACACGCAACGTTTGCTTCTGTTGGCTACTTAAGGCAGGCGGAGACTGCTCCGAATCAGAGGGTGCCTTGGATGCCCACGCTCTGCCTGCGGAGACGGGCACGGCTGGATGTGATGGCTGCAGGTCCTTCCCTGCTCCTCGGCGCTGAGCATCTCCTCGGCACCAGCAAACTGCGACGAGAAGCAACAACGGGCGGTTGCAAAGCGCCAGCTGAGTATGTATGTCAGCTGCAGTGCAGTGGAGGAGCACTGAACAGTGGCCACTTCCTCGCCCGAGGAGCAGCCCCTGGGTTTCGCTCATCTATTTTTAAAGCACGTTTTATTGAGACTTACGCCTGTGCAGTGGCGCGGAGCCGCAGCTGTGCCCTGAAGAGAAGAAAGCATTCGGGCTCTTGCACAGGCTTTGCCAAAACTAAGTTGCCCAAAGCAAGGTTCAGAAGTGCTTCTGGCACCCAGCACCCCCTGCCTGCACTGGCCTATTGACCTTGTGTCTGGACACAGGAGATGCTGGTCTCATGTCTCTTAATGGTATTTTTTAATTTGCTTTTTTGGTCTTTTACTGCTATAGATCCAAAAGGATGCCATCACCTGGGCAAAGCCCTCCTGAAGGAGAGCTGGGAGGGTCAGGTCAGGGTGACCTGTCCATGGGTTAGAGGGGATGGGTTGCTCCGGGCAGACCTTTGCTCATGTTTGCTGCACTGAGTTGTAGGCACGCTGTTTGGAGACCACCCTTGGGTGTCCCCACTCTGGTCTGTCAAGCCGGGTGGGAAGGAAGAAAGCGGAAAACTACAGCCTGGGGGCTCTGGGCTGGGGACCACCTGCAGGTTGTTAGTGTTGTTCTGCTGTGACCGCTGCCAGATGGAGCAGAAACAAACGCAGCAAGAGAATGATCGCTCTGCTCTTCCCCTGAAGTCGGAGACACCCCACAGACGGGCTGTGGGCCAGCACCAGCCTGGTGGGCAGCAGTGCTGTCCCTCTGAAAGGACATGCTTGGGCAGTGGGTAGAAGTCCTGCGCCACCACCTTACTGCTCTGGGCCACTTGTGTCCTCCCTTCCTCAGTGAGATGGATAAAAAGGGCAGAACAGGCTTTGCCCTGGGCTGAAGCACAGCTTTTTCTGCAAGGGAGAATGAGCTACATAAAACTTAACTGACTGTTTTTTTCAAGGAAGCTGAGCCCAGGTGGGCAGTTGGTAGGCTGGGACCCAGCACTACATGAGTGAAGGTCCTGCTGGCCATGAAGATGTCTTTGAGCAGCTCCTGAAGACACCAGAAGCATGGGGGGTAGGTGGATGCATAGCCAGCATCCCTCCTCCTCCTCATCTGGCAGTGGCAGACACACACCCCCACCCCAGAGCTGGGTGGGGGGCATGGAGCAGGGGTTACCAGCTGAGGAGCATGAGGCTGGATTGGTATTTAAAGGCTTTTCCGTCCTTATTTTCTGTGTCTCTGCTTCTGTGCTTAGGGTGAATTTCTTTGTCAGCCACAGAAATAAGAAAGTCTGTGTTATTGGGAGATTTTTATTGCCCGATATATGTATCGTTTGACCTTTCGCTCTCAGTTGTCCAAGATGTGCAGTGAGCCCCACAGCAACCTTTTCACACCATCATAGAAACGATTGCTGTCATAGCATGGAAACTTAATTTTAGCCCAGATATCTGAGGAAACGAGGTGTGTAAACTCATTCTAGCTGTCTGACCATCTGTCTCACCAGCCAGGCAGCCAGCTGGGTCTGCCTGCTCTCAACGGCTTCTGATGCTGTTGATCAACCCTACCTCAATCTGCCAGGTAGGTGGTGGTCCCAGCAGTGAGAAGCTTTTAGAGGTGATGTGAGGAGGGGGTGAGTGGGTGGGCAGGATGAAGACACGAAGTGGGAAGGTGGGAGCGTGAGCTGGGTTATTCATTGCTGGTTTGATCTACCGATGGCCAACGCAGGGATCTAGGGGTGATGGCACAGTGCGTGGTGATGGCCCATCTCCCACTGGAGTTACTGGGTAGGTGGATGCCAGCTGGGGATAGGGGTGGGAAATAGGATGTGCGTTATGACTTCTCTAAGGAGGTAAGCAACGGAGCGGGTGAAGATTTTGGACCCATCTTGGTAGGACATCAGGCTTTGCTCCCTCTGCTATCCCCAGGAAAACCTCCTACAAAAGCAGAGCTGGGGCTGGGCAGCTGGGAAAGGCGGAGGCGGGCAAGAAGCCGCCTGGGGCTGGCCCAGAGGACATAGTTATGTCATGGTCAAAGCAGGGCAAGGCATTTGCATTTCGTGTGAGGTCCAAGGGACCAGGCGCTTTGCCTCCCTTCCTGCCCTCCCCTGCCTCCAGGATCTGCCTGCCTTTAGGAGGCCACATGCTCATTAATTTAACTCCTATTGTGCAGGCTACAACCGCAGCTTGGGAAACCCTGATTTATATTTCCACTGAGTGCCAAGCACGGCAGATAGAGGCCAGGGCACCACTTGGCACAAAACAGGGAACCAAATGGTCCTTTTTTCCCTGTGGATGTGCTCTCTGAACGTGGGACTCCCCAGGGTTTGCAGGCTCCAGGCAGCAAGAGGAGGGTGGAGAGCAGTGAGGAAGGGTTTTCCCATTTTGAAAATAATATTTTGAATAACTGTAGTAATACCTGTCTCATTTTTCATCTTTTCTGTCTTTCTGGCCCTTTAAACATGTAGACTTACTTAAAAATATCTTTGTGAGATTTTACCCAGAAATCATTCCAAACCTCATAAATTCAAACACACTATGTATTCCATTTTCAAGCATCATAAGCCCCACGGTGAGGCTGCAGGGGGAAGTACATCTAGATATTACCAGGGCTTGCTTTGCCACTTCACTGATTTTATGGGGATAAAACTGTGCTGCAGAGTGGTGTCCAAGAGCCCGTGGCATAATACCCCTAACTTTCCCTAAACGGTCATAATAACATTTTTAACAGATCCCAGGTGAAAAGCAACCTTTCCTGGCTCACAGATGCCATTTTGCTATGTCCAAACATCTAGACAATATTTAAAGTCTTGCAAGCTATTTTCATCTGGAGAGAAAACAGCCCCAGGCATTCAATGTATTTTAAGGGTTTCTTCTTCTGTTGCCTAGAATTTGTGTCTCTTGCCTGTTGGTCTTTTTGCCTCCATTTTTAGTCATGCCTGTTCCCACTTGTGAATATCCAGGCAAACCTGCTCTTACGGCTTGTTGTCTGCTTGGGCCTTGCAATGATATTGCAAGGAAGGAGTTGCCTGCATCTTAAATTTGTCTCAAGTGGTGGCTCTCATGCCAGTTGGCACCACTAGGATCTCCAGGCCCCAGTGTGACAATACAAAGGGGAAGCTTTTCAAGGGCAAAACGATGACTGGGTTGTAGGTTGGTCACCTCCCATGAACCAGATGAGAGTATGCAAAAAAAAATAGAGGTTTGCAACACTGAAGGACCTTTTGTCTTCAACAGATGAGGCCAGGTCTGCACACATCTTGGTTGCATGATGTGACTGGGCATCGGGTCCTTCAGAGGAGCAGCCTTCCTTTGCCAGGACTTGCTCTTTCTGGAGCCTTTTTCCCTTTCTGCGCCTTTCAGAGTCAGTGAGATGTGAATCAGGCCCCTGGGGCAAACCCTACCACATCCAGGGGGTTTATGTACGCAGCTGCACCCCCCTCTCAGGGCCTGCATGGCTTCTTCCACTGCTGTTCATCACTATGACAATTTTTGAAAGTAATTTGGGACAACATACATAAGGTATGTATCCATAGTTCCATAGAAAGCAATGTCACAATATGCCAGAGCCAAAGCCTGTTGCACAAGGACTGGTGTTGGTGGAGCTGAGGACACAGAGGTGGGTTCATAGACTGGTTTGGGTTGGAAGGGATCTTAAAGATCATCAAGTTCCAACCCCCCTGCCATGGGCAGGGACACCTCCCACTAGACCAGGTCACACAAAGCCCCACCCAGCCTGGCCTTGAACGCTTCCAGGGATGGGGCATCCGTAGCTTCCCTGAGCAACCTGTTCCAGTGTCTCACCGCTCTCACAGTAAAGAATTTCTTCTTGATATCTAATCTAAATCTCCCCTCTGTAAGTTTAAAACTATTACCCCTTGTCCTACTGCTCCACTCCCTGATGAAGAGTCCCCCCCCATCTCTCCTGTAGGCCCCCCTTCAGGTACTGGAAGGCTGCTAGAAGGTCCTTCCCGGAGCCTTCTCTTCTCCAGGCTGAACAACCCCAACTCCCTCAGCCTGTCTTCATAGGAGAGGTGCTCCAGCCCTCTGATCATCTTTGTGGCCCTTCACTGGACCCATTCCAACAGGTCCATGTCCTTCTTATGTTGGGGGCCCCAGAGCTAGATGCAATAGTCTAGGTGGGGTCTCACAAGAGTGGAGCAGAGAGGAAGAATCACCTCCCTGGACCTACTGGCCGCACTTCTTTTGATGCAGCCCAGGATACGGTTAGCTTTCTAGGTTGTGAGTGCACATTGCTGGGTCGTGTTGAGCTTCTCATCCACCAATACTCCCAAGTCCTTCTACTCAGGGCTGGTTTTAAGCCATTCTCCACCCAGTCTGTATTTTTGCTCGGGATTGCCGTTAGCCAGGTGCAGGACCTTGCACTTGGCCTTGTTGAACTTCATGAGGTCCACACATGCCCACATCTCAAGCCTGTCCAGGTCCCTCTGGATGGTATCCCTTCCCTCCAGCATGGTGGTTCCTCATGTGGTTCCTCAACCACACCACACAGCTTGGTGTCATTGGCAGACTTGCTGAGTGTGCACTCGATTCCCCTGAAGAACACCACTTGTCACTGGTCTCTGGGTTGATCTGCCATGGTCCCACAGGAGGGTTCTGCCAGAGACACCTTCCTCTTTGCACCTTTCCACCTTCCTGGCCCAACTATTTTCCAAGCAGCAGCATCACTGCAGACCATCTGTAGGGACGTCAGTCCTCACTAAGCTGTGGGAGGAAGGATGCAACGAAATCAATGGGCAGCATCCATTTACTGTAATGGGCTTTGGTTTGGGTCAATGGGTGTCTTCCTCCTATTAATTATCATTGCAGTCCAGCAAGCAAAGGCAGTGCTGGAAGCTAAAAGGGAAAAAAAATCCCGTCCCTGCAGAGAACAAAGACAACCCATTAGCAATGCACGCGATGCTCTTGTGCTTGCATTTGCTCTGTCTGTCTGTCTTTTAATTGCGACCAGAGTTACAAGTGGAGGAAGGGCTGGGCTCAGTTTATATATCCATTTTTCATTAAAAGGATTACTTGAAAGGCGGTGTCCTAAGCACAGGTTTCCCTGATTAATCCTTGACATTTCTGAGAGTCAGAGGTCTCCCCACGCTATACAGCTTCCTGACAACCTTTTCTTCTGGCTTAACTGATGCTGAAATTAGATTTTAAAATTATCTGGTGGTCCATGCAACTTCTTATGGAGAAGTGAGGAGTTTTCCCAGTGATTTGTGACAGGTACAAGCTCCTACCCGTGTACCACGAAGAGCCCCTCATCCCCTGGTCCCCTCAAAATTTCCACGGGAGCAGGCTTCCGTGCATGCTTGCCCAGCACAGCCTTGCTGGTCTTCATCCTCAGTGATGGGGAACAGGCAAGCTGCCTCCACAAGTGTGTGGGGACCAGATTTTCAGCCCCCAGGGGAATCTCTCCCCTGCTCTTTCCACTGGAGGGTGTCAACAGTGAGGCACCAATATGGGGAAAATCATTCATCTGCCAGTGCCAGTACTGGGTGCAAGTCACAGGTGCTGATGGGGGCCAGGGCTTGGTGAGACCCAGTCTGGACAACCACAGGGCTTGGCTTGCCCGGGGCTGATGAGCCTGTAAGTGAATAATGAAACTGCTGGTGATTAATAGACTTTTTAAATGGGGCTAGGACTTGGAGGCAGTCCAGGGAAACACAAGCTGCTCACGGCTATGCCATGACACACAAAGGAGCTACGCTCGTCAGATAAATTATTCATTGCCATTCTCCCAGCTCAGCTCTCTTGTTGACCTGGTATCACTGATGAAGAAAGATCTGCACAGAATAACTGCCGAGGTGGGACCGAAAGAGCAGAAAGTTTGGGCAGAGTCTCAGCATGCCAGTAAACATCGTGTCAAATGGAAAACAACAGGAAGAGGCAAAGATTGAATTGGGAGGTGGAAAACAAGGACAAGACCCGGTGGAGAACTAATGGCAGTGATAAGGGCTGTGAAACTGGCACTGGGAGAAGTACAAGGCTAGAAATTCTGCAAGGCCTGGAGCGTGCTCCCAACATTCTGCCAAAGCCAGGAATGAGCACGTCTAAGACAGCTCCACTGAATGGGTCAGGGTGCTGGAGCATGAGAAACTGCAGTGACCCAGGGACGGGGACCGTGGAAACAAGCCGGCTGGAAAGAAGGCTGCCAGGGCCAGAGCTGCAGAAAATAAAAGATGATGTGATGATGGAAACAGCTAACATGAGAAACTGCCCTGCTACTGAAGAGTCAAAAAAGACAGCTGTGATGAGTTGGATGTGTGTCAGGAATGGCCCCTAAAAGATACCCTACATGGCAACGCATATGGGCCCGTGAGGCACTAGAAATAGAAGAATACTGGGCACAGGGCAGGCAGAGTGAAGAGCGAAACTGAGCTAAATGGTTTGAAGACAAGGAAAGCTACTCCAAGACCAACAGGGTAGAAAGAAACCTCTTCACTGAGCTGATGGACTAGGGAAAAAACATAGAAATCCATTGTCATTTTCTTGGTTCAACTCATTCATAGAAGGTTTTAAACATTGACTTGACTCACCCAAAGAACTGGTGGGGGCAGTGCAGTGTCCTTGGGAGAGCTGTGAAGGAGCTGGAAGGAGCCATCCCACCCTGGGGAGGGCATTAGGATCCAGCACTCTCCTCCAGTTACTACTTACAGCCAAGCCACCAGCATGCCCTCATGGTCCCTTGTTTGTTTGGGGGATACAATTCATGGGCAGGCCTGGATATTTTATTGAAACCTGTGAAATAACAGTTTTCAGACCATCTAGGCACCTACTGTAATCCTTGGAGTAGGTGTTGGTGCTGGAAGAGCACCATCCTTCCTTATTTTTTTTCTACCAAGGAGGAACCATGGGGCATCACGGCTGCCTGCTGGGAGCGGGGACGGTTCAGGAAGCTTTTCCATGCAGCTCTTTGATGGTTTTCTGAAATTCCTCTTTGCTTTGATTTACATTGAAATTTATATGTGCCTAGCTCATGTTTTGGAGCTTTGAAGTGTACTTCAGGTAGCAGCAAAGGGGCGGCGGATATTAAATGAATAATTAAATGAAGAGAAGCAGTTAGTACAGATACAAACCAGAAAGCAATACAAAGAAACGATCCCATTGCTCTTCTCATAAAGATAAAACACATTATGTATGCAGATCAGGGTATTTGGCTTTCAGGAATGCAGATGGGATTGACTTAGTTGAAATAATAAATATGGCCAAGGAAGAGGGCAAGAGCTTTGATTTACCTTGTTGAAGGGGTGCTCTTTGGGCAGGATGGCTTGCACTGCAGTGGCTCTCGTGCCCACCAAAATCAGAGGGTGACCATGCAGGAATCAGTGCCTCAAGTGAGAACGTGGTTGCTTAAAATTCATTAAAGGAAAGCAGCCCTTTGTGAGCAGCAGTGCAGGCTGTGCATCTCACGCTACTGATGGCTTCTGGGGGGACACCTCAAAACCTCCTCCCTTCTTGCCACTGGTGAGGTGAACCCTGTGGCGTGAGAACCTGGGTTTGCAGGACCTCCTCACTGTAGGGGGATCATGCTTTATGGAAAACTGAGGACATGGATAAAGTGTGTGTATTTTCTTCTTACAGATGAAAACCTGCAGCTATAAATACATATGCAGAGCTGGCCTGACTGATAGATCCATCAGGGCTTGCTCTTCTCCAGGATTTAGCTGTCAGCCTGTCAAAGGCAGCTGCTCAGAGGCCGAATTTTGTTTCTGTTCCCACAGTCATCAAATTTTCAGTCAATCCCAGCCTGGATGACTGCTGTAATCCTTCACCATATCAACTGTATCACCTTCTTTTCTCTTGGCAGGGGCCCTGGGATGGGAGGGGAGCTCAGGAAGGTACCGGTCCCCCACTTCCAGCACCTCCCGGCACGGGTGGCACTCAAGAAAACCTGGGAAAAAAGGAAAAAGTGTCTTTTTTATTTCCATAGGGCTGTTTTTCAAGCATTCAAGAAGTGCTGGAGGTGGACTTGTGGCTGCAAAAGCAATAAAATTGCTGAGCTGTAGTAATACAAGAAAAAGTACCATTTTTTTTTTTCCAGGAGAAAGTATCATTTTAAGGGAATTTTTTTAAGGGAACAGCTAAAGAAAAAAGATTGAATAAAATCCTGGAAGCAAAGAAGGAAGCATTG
Organism: Tringa tobata; assembly: GCA_033628505.1. Taxonomy (NCBI): domain Eukaryota; kingdom Metazoa; phylum Chordata; class Aves; order Charadriiformes; family Scolopacidae; genus Tringa; species Tringa tobata. Next base: position 743,869 of record JAHREE010000351.1, on the reverse strand, counting down.
CACTTAAAGTGATAAAATACTTTGCTTCAACCCTTCCACGGCGAAATGCTTGGCTTATTCTTTTGTGAGGCAACATATTGTTCTGAAATTCATTTAATGTAAAAAAAAGCCCCGTCAGTTGTTGAAATGACAACAAACGCTTTTGACAGGCATCAAAAGATCTGCTCGTCTTTCTCCAGTTAAGTTTCATTGGAAATTCCGAAACTTGTTGGTTTCCATCCAGCAGAGAATAAAAGCCCATTGCAAACCCGGGGAATTCCCTGCAAAATGGAAATTCCAGCCCCCACACAGCGCTAGTTACTCTCATTAGCTTTAGTTCCTTGCTTGCACGCTCCCTGGCTTCCCTCTGCTTCCCAGGACCCCCTGATGGAAATGCACAAAGGTGGCACAGCGCTGCCCAGCCACGTATGCCCCCTCCCCTGCCCCGCTGCGGCCACGGCCACCTGGGAAAAGCACCAGCTCAGAAGAGCCAGGAGGAACTGGGAGCTCACCCAGCATGGGAGAAGGTGCCCAGGTTTCTTTGTGTTTTGCCACCAAAAGCAGCCCAAGAATAAAGAAGAATGAGACTGGCAGTTTGGCCATGCATGGGAGTTGTGCTCATGCCACCGGGAGGGGACAATTTACCAAGGAGGGAAAAGCCCTCCTCCAAACTTGCCGGCAAACTCAACTAAGGTTTGGGCAAGAAAATCAAAGCCCTGCTGGAGGGGCAGCATGAACCAACCCTGGTTCCTCCTGGGCTTGTCCCTGGCAGGAGTGTGCCCACCTGGATCCTCTGCCTAGGCAGGAGTGAATTCTTCTTTTCAGCCTGGACGTCTATATCTACCAAATGAATGGGATTGCTCCAATTGCAGCTTATTTCCACTCCAGAGTCACGTTATTTGTTGAGGGATGGACAGATGGATGTTGAAGCACTTGTGAGAAAACTGCTGTTCTCCATCCCCAGCATGACTGTGCCAGCTCATCCCCTTGAAAACTTGGCCAGAAGGGGGTTGAATGTAAAATGATTAAGCATCAGATAAAAAATTAATGGGAAACTTTTTCCCACCCCTAGTGTTTTTTTCTCTATCTAGTTTCCACACTTCAGCATCACACAGAGAATTGCTTTTCATGGAAAAACCATACTCACCACCAGGAAAATCAGCTTTCAGCTCTTACAAGCAACAGAGCTGCTTGCCCAGACCAGGAGGTTGCCATCCCAGACTTGCATTTGTGTGGGCTCACCCTGGCTGGACCAGGGCAGCAAAATATTCTGACATGAAGCTTCCCTTCTGCATGAGGAAGAGGCTGGACAAGAGCTCCAGCTGGGGCTCCGCTTTGCAGTTCTCTGAAAGACCCTTGAATCATGTATGTAATTTTTATACAGTCTTGGCAAACACTTCTGCTCCCTGCTGCAGCCTGCCCTGGAGCAAAGAGTACCATGACCTCCAGGAGCATCTCCTCTGGTCCCACACACAGGTCTCATCACCCAGTGACAAGGGGGACACACTGGCATGCAGACCTGGGGCTGGGATGTGCCTCCAGTCGGGGACAAGTAAGCTACTGTTCTAAAGAAAAAAAGAAAAGAATTGGGAGAGGGAAGGGGAAAAGTAATGATCTGAGAGAATAAATTCATTTGATATGATAGAAAAATAGTTTCTATTGTTAAAGAGCAGGGCATGGTCTAATTTAGTTTCTAGTTGTATCTCTTGTGATTCACGGACTGACTCATATCAGAGCATTGCCTGTTCTATAAAGGGATATATTCTTGAAGATATGTGGTGGCCTGAAATTTTCATAATGAATAAAATTCAGACTGGGGCCTCTGTTGTTACACGGCTGGATCATCCTGGCAGTGACAAACTATGGAAAGAAGCAAGAAGAGGCTGAAGTGACACAAACCTGTACTTTAAAATTAGGAGCTTGTACAGTTTGTCCCAGATACGAGGTCCCCTGCAAGACACACTCAAAGTACTCCATCGCCAGCAGCAAGGCAACTAGTCAGGATTCAGATGGGTGTAAATAAGACTGGGACTGATAAGCCCTATTTCTGCTTCCTAATGGCAGTTCCCAGGGAGATTGAGGGCTGTAGGAGTGATAGGACTCTTCTGGCTCATCAAATCATACCTCCTTTTGCCCCCCAGCACCTCTCACCACCTAGTGCTGCTTATAAAGTTACTGTGCTTTAGACCCAGGTGGATGTGGGACCCCAAACGCCAGGTCAGAGGCTGCTCTGAGCCCACTGGGACCCTTGGAGAGTGCCCAGCTGAAGGGCAGCCATGGCAAAATGCTATCAGTTGGCTCCTGTGACAGCACTGGTTTGCAGTTCAGAAAGCTTCTTCAGGCTTCCCCTGCTTGCCCTTGAGGCATGAAGAGAGAGCTCACAGCCCTTCTCAGCTCCTCTCATCAGGCTTGAAATGCCCACTCCATTAGTGTCCTCTCCAGACAGGGAAGAGTTGCTCCCCCAGACACCCAGCAGCCATCTCTGCTGGCTCCAAGGAGATTTGTTTGCCTTGCAAGGGCTGAGCAGAGCAGGCAAGGGTTCACCAGGGCTTCAAATGGTGAGGGGTGACCTCCCATGTCAATGTGAGGCAATGCAGACCTGCCCCACGCTAGCACCGCAGCATAGACACAGAGTTTTTTGCTCCACCAGCTTTCCCACCTGTCACCACAGGTTACTGCAGACATGGCTATCAACGGACACTGCAAACAGACAGTGCACTCTGTTTCTTCTGCTGTGGTCCTCAAGGTGAAATGATCAGGGGCTTGGCAGAAGATAACCATTTGGAAGAGCTACATCACCAAACTTTGCAAGTTGTGATCGTCTCACCCACAGGAACGGATACTCTCCACTGGATGTGGATAGACACTCACATTATACCCAGCTCCAGGTTATATGAAGCTTGGAGGCATATGCATCCTTAAAGTCCTCATCTTCAGACATGGGCTTCCTCAGAGGAGATCAGGGCACAAGCAGGACTAAAATGCTGGTGGAGCGAGGAAGGTTTTAGTGCTAGATGAATGCATCTAACCTGCCCTGTCTGATGCTGATGCTGATTCCTTGTGTGGCTTGCTGCTGTGATGGGGCTTGAATCATAGAATCACAGATGTTTAGATTAAGTTTTTCTTTGTAAGAGTAGTTGCTTCATCTATTTTTTTCATTCCATGTTTCCATTTATAAGGCACAATTATTGTCAGCACCTGGGATACCTAAAAGTGAGCAATTAGGATAATTATTTTTATTAAGGTAATGCCAGAAAGCCCTCAGTAAGGGTGAGGACTCTATTATTTCATGTGCTGTTCAAAGACAGGGAAGAAGCTGTTTCTGCTCTACCTAGTAGTCTGTCTCTTGCTTGTTATTTATTAAGGTAAACAGCAGTTAACCTCCTAAATAAGCCCAGAACAGAGACTGAGCAGGAGCTGAGGATCTGGCCCACCGATGTTTCTGCACAGGCAGAGCCATGGAGTGCTGTCCCCAGGAACTCAGCTTCCTTCCAAATGAAGACCCGGGGAGAAGCTGATGGGCTTTGCAGTGTCCCTCAGAGGTTGCTGGGGCACAGGAACCCCTGCTTTGCTGGCTGCGGAAATGTTGTGTCCGGCACCACCGCGGTGGGACACGAGATTCATGTGGAGTGAGCTGCACCAGAAATAGGATGCTGAGGGCTCAGGGCCTCATCCTGAAGCAGAGCTGCTTTGGAGGCCAACAGAGGGGGTCTTTCTCTGTGAACAGGGTTGTGGCACTGGAATTCTGCTCTACATAGGCAGTAAAAACGAAACAACCTGCAATAAAAGCAACCTGGCTTGTATTTTACGAAAAACCTTGCCCCGTATTAAGGGCTAAGCCTTAACATAAAGGATGGTTGAGTCCTTAAGTGTCCTGCTCAAATGTGAGTGTGGCACAGATATCCAAGGGAGGGGTTTACACCCTTGACTTCCCAGTGTTGGCTCTCTATGGCCTGGCTGAGGAGCAGGGCCTATAGTCGAACCATAATCTACAGGTACCTCCCTAGGGTATTTTGATGGCTTCTCTTTATTGACCATGTAAGCAGCAGGGTTTGGGAATGCTGGAAAATTGCAGTTTGAATTGTTCGCTCCTCTCGCAAACATAGACTCCACAGGAGGCACCAGTGCCAATTGTCGGTGTCATAGAAAATGCCCTGCATATCATCTTAATCTCTTTTTGAGACATTTGTCTACCCCAAGTCACCATTGATCTGGACAGAGGTTCTTAAGTAATGATTTTACCCAAAGACAACTCCTTATAAAATTCCATTATTAAAACCTTAATTATTGCCTAAACAACTTTTATACCTTCATTTCAAGCTCCAGCTGAACAGACCCATTGGCACGTTAGGGAATTATAGCTAATGCAAACAGAACTCTGATGTATTTCTTCACAACATTATGTTAAGTAAAATCCTTGAATTCCTCCAGTGTTATTTTAAAGAACTGTGTGTGATAAGTCAACTTGGTTATGTGCTCTGTGTGAAAAATTGCCAAATATCCCGCAGGGTAAATATGAGAAAGCAGCAGAGAAGACATTCTGAAGAAATGAGCCTTTATTGACTTTTTTGTGCCACCTTCAAAGGCCATCAATCAAATATTGTTGAAGACTGTGATTTCACAATTTCATTGCGAATCCAGGCAGTGGGTAATAAAGGGAATCTCATGTTGGCATGTCATTGATTGTGTGATTTTTCTTTTTCAAAACAAACAAACAAAAACAACAAAAAAAAACCAACAACAAAAAAACAAAGGAAGAGAGAGAACAGTGATGGAGAGCAAGGAAGCAACGAGAGTCCTTGATTCAGTCCCTTCTGATATCAATGACAGCTGGTGCTGATCTATCACAAGGACAGGATTCACATAGAAGAGGAATAAGATGGGAAAGCAAAATTCATCATCAGGGAAATTACTTCTGAGCAGATCAAGAAAATCTGGATCCCATACTTTGGTTGGTTTTGTTTTTTTTAAGTAGAGAAATAATGAGTCGTGACACAGGTATCTATTTATTCTACAGTATAATTTTCTTGATCTTTTCTCTTTTGCAGTTGCCAAATGATGCTGTTCCAGCAGATCAAAACCGAATAAGGGCTTTTACTCTGTGCCATATCATGTTTCTGTTTTGCAAGTGGTATGTCAAAACCGGCATATGAGAAACCTATTAATTCACGGAGGACCACCCACTGTCACAGCTGAAGTTCAGCAGTAAAGCTCCCAGCGATGAGTCAGTGCACAGGAGCACAGCTGTCCTTCACGGGCCTCCAACTCATGCACAGTTGCACCAGCTTTCTCCATTTATCTGACCGTGAAGATTTAGGGTCTGCTCTACCATCTTGTTTCTACCATCTTACTCTCTCAGCTGTATGTCTCATATTTCAAGGGCCAGAAGTTTCCTTTTTCCTCTTAACTGGTTAGACCCCATATAGCTTCTATCAACGTCTTTTTATTTATTTATATCTAATTTTACCTATTGCCAGTGTAGTCTCTGTCTCAAAGAACTTACACTATAAGCTTGAGAACAGAGATCCATATACTCCAGTGCCTTTAATGGCCTTCAGCTGTTAGTTTTCCAGGACTACTACGAATGACACCAGGTGAGGAACTGACACTGATAATTTACAGCGTTTTTAAATGTAGTCTCCTAAGTGAGTTTGTGGGGTGAGCAACAAAGGAAAAGGAGAAGCAGGGAAGAGCTGGGTGCCAAGGAGGCAACAAGGGATGCCAAGGATAAGAGAAATTGCATGTGGGAGGATAAAACTGGGGAGGGGCCAGGCAATAAATAATGAGGTAGCTTGTGCTAAATTATAGCACCCAGCTGTGGGTGAATTGTTGCCATGAAGTAGTGTCACAGGCGAACCCAAAATGTACAGGGGCCCTTAGAGTTTTTCCTGGGATCCTGTTTCCAGATGTTGTTTCTCCGGGTTCAGGTCCAGCTGGAGATGGGACAATGTGAGTTTAAATGCTGCCAGTCACTGCTGCTTCTTCCTGGAAGGCTGTGAAGACCTATTTTTCTTAACATTTCAAATGAAATGTCCTTGAAATGTCAGTAAGTGTGACAGTGTGATGAAAAGGCTTTACAGCAGAGCTGCCTGGAATGTGTATGAGGGCACAACGACAAGTAAGGAAAGAAAGCAAGCAGAGCTGTAAATGAGTGAAAATATAGGGTTTATGTATTAACACAGAATTTAACATCCCAGTAACAACCCAGTTGTTCACCATTACCCCAGAATATGTGTTATACACCAGTGTCTCCTGCAAGGCTGTTTCTCCGAGCAGGGGGAGCCTTTCTTTCCTCCTAGACTTTGAATCTGATTTCCAGTTTATCTTAATTACTTTCCAACTGAGTCAAGATACTGGAATGTTTCTTTTGGAATTGTCCAAAATGAGCTTTTTCTTATTTTCTTGGAGATTCACTTCTATTTCTGTACAGAGTTCATGAGGTGCCTAGTCTTAAAATCTTGTGCAGCTGACTAGTTTCAATGGCAGTTCTGCACACAAAAAGCTTTGTCCAAACAGACCCTTGGCGCTGCTGCAGATGAAATGCATTAAATAATCTATGTGAAACTGCCTGATTAGACATGTATTTTCCAGTAAACTTAAAGGGAGGGGAGTATCCAAGTTCCCTTGACAACTCTGACCAATCTTGCAGCTATTTCTGTGGTGAGAGTGGCTGATGAGAAAGGAAGTGAACGACAGGGAGATGCATTGAGCTGCTTATCTCTGTCATGTCTTGATCAATTCATCTGAAAGGCAGAAGCTGTAATTGAACATGGGGTCCCCATGCTGAAGTCACTAAGATACATGCTTTGATGGGAGGAGAGCAGATAGGCCAAGCTGTATTTGGCATGTGAATATTGTTAAGTATTATGTTTACCTAAGCATTAAGGAGAAAAAAAAAAAACAAACAATAAAGGGCTCTTCTCTGGGTTTAAAATATTAAACAGAGGCTAAATGATCGGTCCTGAGCTCTGGAAAGCCTGCTCACATGAATCATTGACGAAGTGAAGATGTGAACCTTATTTAATGTATTCGTTCCTGGAATGGGACTTTGGGCTTTTTACTGTGGAAAAATGTTCCCTGAAAGTAACTGCTTTATCAGTGGGATTAGCACGGTCCAGAGTCAACTCCCTACTGGAATCAATGGTCCCTCGTGAGAGGCCCAGGACAGTACTTGGCTCCTGAGAGCAGTTGTCCTTCCTCGTGCAGAGGTGCTTAAAGCAGGGAGAACATACCTGGGTGACACAGCTATAGTTCATGGGACTGGACTTATCTGTATGCTGGGGAACGAGCTGATCGCTCTACTTTTGCATGAGCCAGTTTATTTTGTGTTCTTGTAACGAATGTAATTCCTTAAGGGGAAAGACTTCCTGACTGCAGTTATACTTGTTCTTATTACAGAGCCATTCCCCATCTCGCTGTGCTTAATTTGCTTTTCTAATGTTGTCAAGTTGCTCTCAAAATTAGAATCCAAGTTTGGATATACCAAAAATATCAAGCGGGACTCTCCAAAGTACAAGAAGTCTGAAGCCTGTGCAGAACCACCGCCCTAGTGAATTACTGGAGAGAATTTTTTAGAACAAGATAACGAATAATAGAGCTATTTTTGGATGTTCTTTTAAAATCACTGGCTGTCTAAGAATGGTAGCTTCTAGCACAGGCTTCACTGTAACTGGAAAATGGATCCATCCACAGAGCTTAGCCACACATACATCACATAGGCTGACAGCTCACATTCTATTACCTTTCCTTAATGCTCCATTTCTAAGTGGTAATTATTTTAATGGGTGATTATTCTAGTTTTGAGCAGTTCAAGGAATTTCTGATACGGGTAAGCAGGTGTAACTTTTAAAAACCTTTGCTTCGAATGAATTTGCCCTATAATTGATCATATAAGTCTCTGTGATACAATCCCTAGAAAATTATCTGAGTCAAACCTATCTTTTTATCCCCTTTGAGATACTTAGATCCATTAGACAAGGTTCTCCATTCTCTCTTTAATTATTTGCTCTGGCAATAAAACCTTTGGTGGCTGTTTAAGAAATAAACCTGGAGTTAAAAAACTCCCAGTAGGAATTGTGGTGAATATAATTTCATTATACATAGCACAGAAAACATTATTCTCTTTGCTGAACTTTTTGTGATCTATTGGGAGAGAGAGGAAAATGCCTCCTTCTTTGGATTGCAAATTGGATCATAAAATTATAGAATGGTTTGGGTTGGAAGGGACCTTAAAGATCATCGAGTTCCAACCCCCCTGTCATGGGCAGGGACACCTCCCACTACAGCAGGTTGCTCAAAGCCCCACTCGGCCTTGCCTTGAACACCTCCAGAGATAGGGCATCCAGAACTTCTCTGGGCAACCAGTTCCAGTGCCTCACCACCCTCACAGTAAAGAATTTCTTCCTAATATTCTGAATGGTCACGAAGACAGGTGTGTGAGTCTGTGATGAACACATTGGGAAAGGGGAGTTGCTGCAAACCATGGTGTTGCCTCCTAATGGTCATGGGGGAGGATCTGGTCTCATCCTTTTTCTTACGGCCCAGAGAGGGTGGCCATGAGGAGGCAATGCAAGGCAAGGCAAGGCATGGCAAGGAGAGGGGTATATGGTTTGCAGTTTGAAAAAAAGACGTGGTATCTTGACATTTTCTTTGACTTGTCCCTGAACATACATATCAGCTCCCAAGGCTAAATTGCCCTATTTGGTATTCAGGAGGCCTGCAGTGTCCAAAATATCCATCATATATTTCCTATTCTGGTTACTTTCTTATTTCTGATGAATATATATACACCACAAGTTTGTGATAAACTGGAATACGTGTATTGCTAAGAGATGACAGCCTTCCCTGTCACAGTAGGACATGATAAGTCAATAGTACCTTGCATATGTTACCAGGTTCCACTAGACAGATCCTCATGGTCTTTTTTACTGTCTCAGTGTGCTCTGTGAACAGGGAGGTCTCCAAGCAATGTGGCTAAAGCTGCAGCCTTTATGAAAAGTCAGCTCTCTTCTGGCATGCTATGTCTTGCAACTTTATGTGGACTTTATGTGATTAAAACCAGTATTAGGAAAAAACCCCACCAAGTGTAGCTGGCTCAGATCAGCGTGGTACCAGCCACACATGAAAAGACATCACTGACTGTTCAGGTGAAACAGTCCTGTTTCATTGACAAGGCTTCTGTTCATTGACAAGGATGTTTGGAGAGGGCTGATTGCCTGAATGGTTTGGGCTCCTCTGTTGTTCCCAGACACCCAACGTGCAAATCTGGATACAGCTCAGAGAAGAGGTCTGGCCCACCTACTGTAAACACAGTAAGTGTTTACAGACCAAGCACTCTGCAGTGGATGTCTGCAGACATCCTCCGTGCAGCCCTAGTAATGTTTCAACCTGCACAGTTCTTGGATGAGCAAAAATTACCTCTTTGTCAGCTCTCCAGGAGGATGGGTGATCTTTTGTCTCCATTCCTAGCTCAGACTCATTCAGTGTCCTGAAGGGCAGAACTCCTTTGATCATGTTTCATCAGCTTGCTTCGCCAAGCAGATTTCAGCCAACTTTTGATCCATGGCTGGTTATATTAGCCAGCAGCCAGTTCTGCAGCCAGATGTCAGCCTCTGTATTCAGGCAATGGGCTTCTTGAGATGGCACCTGCTGTGGAAAGAGTCTTACCCTGGGCTGACAGGACCACAAGCTACTGCCTCATCAGACACATCTGACTCACTGCGCTCTTGTGAGAGCAAGTTAAGACATCCTGACAGAAAGAACTGCTGGTGGTCAGCTGTGAGAGCTGCACGAAAGCTTGTGATGAAGTCACAAAAGCAGTTAAAACACCCAGCCAAATGACAGAATTGCTTTTCTTATCTACAAATGTATTTTCTCCCTGTGGGATAGCATTCCTGAGGCATACGCCATCAGTCCAGGCTCTCCATGTCCGTCTTTCTCAGTAGAAGATATCTTCTTCCATGTCACGACAACAGTATATTTGTCCTGGCAGAAAACAGGTGACCTCTAAGTAAAGCTAATGATCACAGAATCATAGAATGGTCAGATCTTGTAACTCCTCCTATGCCCGTCCTGACTTCCATTTCTGCAATTCAGCCAAAGCAGAGCAATTCAAAGATTGCAAGGTACCAGCCCTATTGGCATACCTTTTTTTTTTTCCAATAAGTTGGTCACACACGTGGAGTTCAGCTCCTTGGTGCTGTCAGATCCACCTGTTCTGCAGATGGCCTCAGCCTGCTCTTGCCGGAGGAGTACTGGATGTGGAATTGAGTCTTTCCTCTTGTGAATCCACATCTACTCATGTTCAGGTGGGCCCAGCTTCTTGAAACAGTCATGGCACTTTGCTCAGATGATCACTGACCATCTAGACAATAAAGCCATGGACAGACTAGGATGGGTTGAAGGCCACCCTTGATGAAAATTACATTGGGTGGCTGATTCTCTTTCCAAAAATCTTGGATGCAAAAGAAATTTAAAAGAAAAAATATCTGAGTCTGCACATTTGAATGCATCTAGTAAATCTTGAGAGAACAGCTCAGACATGAGAGGGTGACACCTACAAACTGCCATAGAGTTTAGAATCCTGTTCGCACCACAGTTTACCAGGCCAAGTGCATGCCTGGCTGCCAGCTGTGCTGGAGCTTGTGTTCCCACTTTCCCTCATTTCTCCGTTGTCAGACGCACCCACAGGGCTCTGTCACCATGACAAGAGCACCCACCAGCCAGGAGGCAAACAACCAATTCACCGGCTGGGCCATGCCACGGACCCGTCTCCTTTTCTGAGCTTTACTGTGAAGGGTTCATTTTGAGGAATATCATATAGGCTACAGTAGGAAATAACCTACAAAGAAAGAGAATAATTTTCCTAATTGCTACCAAATCTCCTGGGTGGAAAGTTGGGGAAGGAGCAGAGAGGACAATCTGGGTGTCACTGAGCCTGCCAGGCATGGCTGTTTGTGTGGGTATCACTGTTTTAAGTCCTGCGACAACAAAACACATCATATTACAGCTCCAAATAGCACTGTGTGCTATCAGGCAGCTCTTCTGCAAGAACCAAAGCTGTGCGGGGTCTGTTGGCCAGCCGTGGCTTGCCTTTAGCTTCTCAGCTTGATATGGGATTCTCATTAAGCTTCTGTCATGGGTCTAGCTCTTAATTCAAATTACAGCTCAGCAGCGGTATTTAAAAGGTTTTAACTCAACAGATGTCTTCCCGCATGGACACCATCACTGGTGCCTGGATGCTGACCCTGGCTGCAGGCTGCAGCAGTCTCTTTGGTACATATAATTTTCTGCCAACAGGCCAGGACTTGAACTGAGCCAGAAGAGATTTGTACATCTTCTTAGGAGTGTCTGTCCCTATTGCAGTCTTGGAACAGACTGTCCAGTCTCTGTATGAAATCTCTCTATTCCAGTGATTTATCCTCTCTTCTCCCAAGAGGCAGGTGTGTGTCTAATGGCCCTTGTGTCCTCTATCACCTGAGACATGGGAACAAGGCAGCTACTGCTGCACTAGATGCATACAAAAGTTGTTTGGTTTTGCCTTACTGTCAGTGCAGGCTGCTTTTAGCTTCTTTGGAAAAGCTGCTGCAGATGTAGGTTAATGCTGACATTTCTTTAACTGTTGGCATCAAGTAATAACATGGTTGATGTTGCCTAGGGGATTAGCTGGACCCTGCAATGTCTCCTGCTACTTCTTGGTGCTCTTGGCTTGTGTATCTGCTGTAATTGCTTTCCCTGGCGTCAAATCAGTGTCAAGCTACGGCCTCTCTGACACCCAGTGATATCTCTCACAGCAAAAAAAAAAAAATCATTCCTGTAACATTTAATCATGAAACCTGCTGGTGAATTCTCCATACTGTGCTGGGGCGTACGGGGCTGTGAAAGCTTCTCCAATAGAATCAACCTTGCACTGAGAAAAAAAAATCCTTTCTCATGAAATATTAATTCAAGCTGCCAGCATCAGCATTCTAGGATTTTCCTTTTTCAAAGTCATCAGGTTGAAGGAAAACATATTTTCAGCCTTTGGCTCACCAAATACAGAACTGAGTTGTTCTGAGAGTTGTTTGTCAGCCTGATCCTTGCCTAAACTGCTTGAATTTTATTTTTCCACTTGGTCTAATCATCCCCAGCCTTGAAATTAATTGTTCTGGAGCCAGGATCTGGCAGTGGGAGCGCCTAGACCTCGCAGGCATTGTTAGAGCTGGGTTCCTGCAGAGATCATTCAGAGAACTCTCTCATTCTCTTCCCAAGTTTGTTTCCCCACTGTCACCATATAGCATTTTCTTGTTTAAATAAAAGCTGCCCATCTGGTCTGGTCTCTGCAGTGTGCTTATAGTCAGCTTTTAGCAAACTAGCCTGAGGAAGTGCAGCGCTTTCTGGGACAAATCCCAGCAAAACCCCCCTCTCCACTAGCCAATAAATCCAAGCTCACACTCCAGCACCCTCTGGCAGAAGGGGGCAAAAGTGGTATTACCGCAAAGGGGGAAGGAATCCCAGGAACACACAGAGAATAATAAGAAGAGGAGACTCGTGATTAGGCATTCCTCAGCAATAACAGTGTTTTAGAGGCTCTTGCCAGAGCTACTCAGGGCAGGCTGCAGTGCTGCGCAGAGGCTCCTGCTACACAGTGCTAAAGAGCTAATGAGCAGCTAACGCCGAAAGGAGCAGCCCCTGTCAGCTGTCTGAGCTCTGCGTGGTTACCGAACACCACGTGGTGCCACATGTGAAATAAAATGGAAAATACCCCTAGTCAAAGAGGGAAGCCATTCAAAGAAAAGACAGGGCACAAGGAGCTGCAGGCTCCGTGGCAGACACCACAAACAGAGGCGCCGCCTGTCATTTGGAAGGAGATGCAAAACCCGCAGCGGCTCCATCACTTTGCAGCATCGACAGAGGTTGCCAACAGCTCCCGAGCACAAATGGGTGATTAGCCCCAAACCAAACTGGCTATTTGTAAATTTTAAATTGGGTACAGATGCCTGAATCAGCATGGTGGCAGAAGCAGTTTTATTAACACTGGAAGAGACACCATAGATAACACAAGAGATGCCGGAAACCCTAGAGACTTCACAAATTAATCTTTACCGAGGAAGGGTGTGAAATGCAAGCTCAGTTAAGCACCAAAGTGAATGTAAATTTGTTACATTCAGGGATATGTATGTGCAGGAAACGGAATCTCTTTATTATGTGGGAAATCTTACATGCTGTATTTCAACAGAAAGGATGGGCACCGAAGAGAGAGGAGGCTGAAAGAAATGGAAATGAGAGATCAGAACTGGGGAACATACTAAAACTTCTGCTGATGAAGAGATTTCAAAGTATTCCTGTAAACGTGTCGGAAGGGAGGCCTTTCACTGCATGCAAAGGGAATGTTTTCTTAAGGGTATACTTGATGCCAGATATTTTTCTACACTTGACGCTCCAGTATCAGCAGGTCTCTGGCAAAGCCATAAAAAACCAGCACATGTTTGTTCACATTGAGCACTCTGTTTGGGAGGTATTGTTTTCTCCAACAACCGCTGAATTTGCATCCAGCAGCCCAGATGTTTCATCAGATGAACCAACCACCTTTTGCTTCTCTTACTGCAGGGCAGGATGGAGGCTGCCCTCACAGGTCTTTTGAAGAGCACATCAAGCAAACAGCTGTCAGGTGTAACACTGATAAATCCGATGCTGCATTTGTGCTAAGAACTTAGAATCAATCATAGAACGGGTAGAGTTGGAAAGGACCTTAAAGATCATCTGGTTCCAATCCCCCAATTTGACACAAGGCCCCTTCATTCTGCACTTTTTTCTATACTAAGACCTGGGAAAAACAGTAGAAGAGACCATGCCAACACACTGAGCCACTCTGACACCAGCTGGAGCACTTCAGCTAAAGCCAAGTGGCAGTAATGGAAGACAGCTGCAATATATTTGTCCTACCTGATACAAAGATTTTTAAAAAAAAAAGTGTGCCACGTCTTCCTCAAGCAACACCTGGAAGCTGTACAATGCAGAGACTGAAAAAATGGGATGCAAATCTTACTCAGATGGAGAAACCGAGGGAATCACTTCAAGTCCCGCTGTAAGGGCAACAGCAGGTTGGCTGAGGTCACTGTGGGCAGAGCCAGGGGATAGGTTTGTCCAGGGTGCAGATATCTCAGCCCAAGTGCCAACACATACACCTCAGAAATGAATAGGACATTTTAAATCAGTGAGGTTGTTTATTTATGCTGGAAGCTATGCGTTATGATCGTCTTGATTGTTACTTGCTATTACATTTGTCTCGTGGAAGAAAAGGAGAAGGGAGCTGCCTCTTTAAGGGAGCCTGGCAAGAGGCAGGCAGAAAGAGCTGTGCTTGCAGAGATGTGTCACGCAGCCCGGAGTGGCTGGACATCAGGGTTTGAAAGGAGCGTGTCCCCACCAGTGTCCTTCGCTAGGACTGATGGCAGAACACATTTAGCTTTCTACCATCTAAATGTACAAACGACTGCTCTGTGACTCAATTAATAGCTCCAGTGCTCCTGGCCAGGCTCTCTCCCTTGAAGGGCAAAAGGCAGCTCTCTGTGGCTATTAATGTTCCTATCATGCTGCAGATTTGCTCTGATTTTCATCATGTGGCACCCCAGACCCAGAGCTGATGCCGGCCTCCCAGCTGGCCCTCCTGGACCTGCCTACCCACCGTGGACCCTCTGCCAGGGCAGCCCATCACACAGCCCCTTCCTCGGGGGCAGACAAAGGGCCAAACTCTTTGTTCTGCAGGAAAAATGCTGCCAATTCTGCAGTTACTGAACTGAAGTTACTGGGAATCAATTAATTACCTCTAAGAAAAGGGTGCCCCCATTGGATACCCATTTCCTCTCCAGGCAGCGGGACCCACTCTTGACTCCGAGCTATTCTCTGCCACCCGAACAAGTGACTGTGGGGAAGGATCAGAGCCTGGTGCTCCTCCTATCCCCGCCATCCATGGTCACCAACATGAACTGCTCTGAGCTCTGTCACGAGCTCCTGCAGTCCCAGGACATCAACAATCACTGTGTCATTGAGCAGGAATGCGGTGGCTCCCTGGTGAGTGAGTGTCAGAGGAATAGTGATGGTCTTGTCAGGCTCAGGGAATCCTGCTCAAGGTCAAGGCCGTGGGCCATGTGGTGTGTGCCCCCAAGCATGGGCTTTCCCAGTGATGGTGGGAAACACTGGCTTTGGCTTCCAAAGACAGGGAGAACCAGACTTGTTTTGGGTGAAAACATTGCATAAGGTGATTAGGTATTTTCTGACAGAATTTAACTTTGCCGGAACCCGAGAACGATAATGCAATGGGAGAAGTTAGAGACCATGAACACCAAGCTGCTATATTTCAGAAACAGTGAGGAACCAAAGGACGGGGCAAAGAGCAGAGGAGCCTCTGCTGTCAGAAAGACAAATGTTGTTTATTGAGGGACTGTTATTGAATGTTATTATATGAGAGACTTCAGTCTCTCAATATAATATAATTTGGCTCATAATATTGTGCTCTGGAGAAAAGTATTAAACACTACCAATGGGAGGGGGAGGCCAGGGGATTTCTAGATGGCACCACAACTGGGTTGGAACTTAGAAACTCCTCTGGAAAAAAACATAAACAACAGCCAACCACCATAACGTCTCAGGGGACTGCATCCAAGATCGGTGCAATAAAATAAAGCCACATTACAAACCTAAAAGTGGGAAGCAAATGACTAAGAACATGAAAAATCTCCTAATGCTGCAGAGGAATGGATTGTATTAGGAAAGTATAAAGGGAAATCACCATGGGCACATAATTCCATGCTGCATTTTCGTTGTCATCCCCAACTTTCCTGCAAGGGTAGCACTTGAAACTCCCTGAAAACTGCATAAAATGTTCATTTTGATTTCCTGGTTGGAGGTAACCATCTCAGAGTAGGAGAGGGAGACAGAGAGGGGGTGGGGAAAACCCATGAGCAAGCAGAAGGCACAGATTTTGTGGGAAGGGCAGCGAGCAGAGATACTGGAAACATGTTCCTACCTGGGAAGGATGTCCATATCTGCTTCTCACTGCTTTGGTATGGCACAGCTTGAGGGAAGGAGGGAATAGAAGGAAGGAATCTCAAAGATGCTAGCTTGGGAGAAACTGGTTTCAGGCCACACCTGATCTAGGCCAGTTTATCCCTCACAAGACAGCCTGTGAGAGTAAAGCAGAGAAGACACAGTCCTGAACTGTTTCATCATGGCAGGGTTATTGAATACAGAAGAAGAAAGATCAGGTCTGAAGATCTGGAAAAGGCTAAACAAGCCACCTGAAGGAGAGGATCTGCTCTGAAGCTTTTGAGGTTATGTTCAAAGACTCAAGAAAGAACAGCAGCAGGGTCCTTGCAGAGCCACCTCCAGCAATGTTGAGGTTACCTCTACTCACTGCTGGGGGTTGCACCCAGGAAAATGTAGGATCTTGGGGACAACACAAGGTCAGCAACAAGCAGCAAAGAAAGACCCCCTGCTTTTCGGCCGCTGGAAAAAGGTATGGACAGTCAACCAAAACTGAGGGACTACCAGCATCTAGCCTATGGAGTAGCAGCAGAAATAGAAAGGGATGTAGAGTGTATGGAAGCACAGATCACCACAGACACTGAAGAGGAAGGAAGAGTGATGCTCCTTCAGTGATGGGGACTGCAATAACATATATAAGGTGGCTTTACCCAGGCTTTGCTAGGATAACCAGGATGACTGGGAAGGTCCAGGCTGCTCAAGGCTGTGAGCTGGTAACCCTGGCTGACATGTTTTTGACCAAGAACAGAGGGTGCCTGGTTCAAGGCATGGCCCATCTGTAGACACAGGGAAAGGTACCAGCGACATAAGGTCTTTGAGGGAGGGATTTTAATCATAGGAATGCCTTGGTGCTAAAGGTGATGCTAGAAGGAAGGATGAAACAAGGAAGAAAGCAATTAGATTTGAGATCCCAGGGGGGAAGGTTTGCTGGAGCTGTCAGAGGAGATAATCTGACACCTCTTAGGGTAGGGGGAGTGGTGGAAGTCTTTTGTGGGAGCTAGGCCAGACTGTGGACCTGGAAAGATCTACTTTTCCAGAAAATGGAATGAGTTTTCTGAAGGACAGCAGGATCTAGGTAGGGGAATGCAGGCAAAGAGCGAGCAGTTAGCTCAGAGGAACAAAGATTTGGGAACCAAGAATAGGCTGCAAGTTGATCAGCCCAAGTAAGAAATGGCTTATATGTGTGAGGTCCAGCTGCAAGGGGCAAGAGCCTGAGCTGTGGAGGGCACTGAGCCCACTCCTCAAGGACCAGTGTGAAGAACAAAGGATATTTCAGGATGGTGCGTAATTTTTGTGGGGAGGAGGACTTACATAAGTCAAATTTCAAAGTCCATGTGTCCTCTCGTATAATTAACCACGTTCAAGTAAAAGATGTAATAATGGCCTCTTTTGCAGGCAATATGCTGATTTGTGAATCTTCTAATACGGGGGAAGATGCTCTTCACTCAGGAGCATTATTCAAGCCCACATCCAGGGAGACTGCTCTCATGACACCAAGACCCAGCTTTGCGACAGTTTGATTTCAGCACATGCCCCACTGTGTTGTCCATGCTGGAGGTGTAATGAGGACTTGGTAGTCTCCTGGCTCGGCATCTGACCTGACTAAAACCTGGCAGATCTAGCCCCAGATTAGCCCAAACAGCACCTTTCATACAGTTTGCATCTTGTTTAAGCCAACCAAAACACCTAGTTTCACCAGAGTACAGGCTTTGGGTGGGAATGGTTTTCCCCTTACATGTTTACGGAATTGTGTCATGGGTGTAACGTAATTTCTGGTTGAGAAATACAGCCACTACCTCTAAAGAAGGCAAGTGCTCAACAGTTACAGGGGTTGGGGTTTTCTCTTTGCTTTATTTTCATGTCAATACAGGGGATTTTGTAGGGGTTTTGCTGAGGAGTTTCTCCATCAGCCCAACAGGAAATTCCACCTTGGCTGGAGAACGTGGCAAGAGATTAAGACCTACACAGCAATTTAGGTACCAGCATCCCACTGAAATCATAGGATCTAGGTACCCAGATGTCTTTGTGAGCTGGTTTCTCCTTGGAGAGAGGAAAATTTGGGAGCAAAAGGTCAGGCCGGGGAACCAAGGGGCTGTCCTCCTTAAGGACGGCAGTGACTCTGATTCCAGGAGCCCCCCACAACCCCTGGGGATCTCAGGAGAGGGGACAACCAGGGGGTTGGCTGAGGAGAAGGTGAAGCCCCAGTGACACCCGCCTGAGCCCGCGGATCAGCCGCCCTTCCCGGCCTCAGGGTGGGGGCTGGAGGCGTCTCCCCCCCGTCCCTACCTGTCCCGGCCCTCCCCACCGCGGGTTACAGG
>JAHREE010000351.1:659723-705930 GCA_033628505.1 Tringa tobata | reverse complement strand
TAGTCAGGCAAATGCTTTCAGAAGTTGTAATATATTTTTGAATACAGCTTGCTTGCATAATGAGAAATTAATTTTGGTTTCTTCAGAAAAGGGAAGTATTTCTTAATTCTTCCACTATGTTGAATAACTATGCAACAGCCACATCAGGGTACGGGGTTAGCAGATCTGACTTGGAGGTCTGTGTGGGGCAAGCCCTTCAAGAATGGCCTCCAAATCAGCAGAAAAATTCCTGGATTAATGAAAAAGTATTCTAATTACTTTCCAATGACTGTTTTGATTACCTAAGTGCAAAGGAATCATATAGCATAATTTGATGTTTCATAGAATCTTAGAATGGTTTGGGTTGGAAGGGACCTTCGAAGATCATCGAATCATAGAATGGTTAGAGTTGGAAGGGTTCTTAAAGATCATCTGGTTCCAACCCCTCTGCCATGGGCAGGGACACCTCCCCCTAGACCAGGTTGCTCAAAGCCCCATCCAGCCTGGTCTTGAACACCTCCAGGGATGGGGCATCCACAACTTCCCTGGGCAACCTGTTCCAGTGTCTCGTCACCCTCACAGTAAAGAATTTCTTCCTAATATCTAATCTAAATCTCACCTCTTTCAATTTAAAACCGTTACCTAAAACGTCCTATCGCTCCACTCCCTGGCAAAGAGTCCCTCCCCAAGATCATCTAGCCAACCCGTCCCACCATGGACAGGGACATCTTTCACTAGATCAGGTTGCTCAAAGGCCTGTCCAGCCTGGCCTTCAAGACTTAATTTGCAGACACAGTTACCTGAGGATAGCAAAACCTTTCTCAGAAGCCTAGAGTCATCTTGTGTAAGACACAGGGAGCTCTGTGATTTGCCCGTGTACGATTTCTTCTCCACTTCCTCTGTGGATGAGTGCGTGTCCAGCATGGGCTGAGCTCTCCCTTGTGCAAGCAATTCCTCTCGGGTTTCCTACAGAGCATTTCCTCTAAAAATGCTCTTCAAATACTCCCATGTCTTACACAGAAACACTGTTTCTGCTTTCTCGGTAAAGGAAAGGGTTCCTTCGCTTTGAGTCAGTACCCGATTATGGTAACAGAGGAAGTTTTCCATTGGGACAGCAGTGTGGTTATGAGCCATGCACTGGTGCTGAGAGCGTGCCTGTTTGAGAAACATCTGACTTGCAGACACGCTGGTCTACAGGGGTGGCCAGGCCCTGATCCATTTTCTGGCACATCACCTAGGCAGGATGCCCATGGGTTGTTGGGCAGGCGTGACCAGTGTCTGCTGCTGCCACTTGGCCCTGGCTCCAGCTGGAGCTGACGCTGCTTACCATGAGCTACCTGCTGGCCTCCACCTTCTCGCTGCTGCTCAGGGATGTCACAAAATCCACTGATTTATACCCGCTTGGATTTGCCTCTTCCACACCTGAAAATCCCCACTCAGCTGTGCCCTTCCTTCTGGAAAAATGATGGTGTTTGGGGAAGTCTTCTCCTACCTTCGATCTGTCTCATTGGATGTGTCCCGTGTATGATGGTGTTTGTTGTTCCGCATGAAGGTTGGGGCTCTTAAATTTTTTATTTATTTGTTTACCCACTACTGTTTTAATACAATACTTTGTCTAACTTGCTTCCTTATGTCCTAAAAGGCTTTTGGCACCTTCTTCCAAGGACTGTTGTCCAAGGACCACGACTGGAGCATGCTGAATGACATGACTAAGAGCTTATTTATTTAATATTGTTTCCCAGAGCAACCTACCAAGGCCTAGTCCCTGGCAGATTGTGGGTGACGTGTCACTTCGAGTAGATCCCTGGCAGTCTGTGTTAGGCTTTCATTTGGGAAGTCTAATTATCAGTGGAGATCCCCTGGGGTTTTATGACAAATTGAGGGAGTTAAATCAAGCAATTTTCTTGCAAAGTGTAATTTGAAGCCATGATGATGAACTATTTGAGGAGACTGTACTAGAACTGGCAGGAGACTTTTCAATTAGATGCTTTTTCATCATGTAATGAGAGAGGTGTGACGCCCTTTATCAGGAAGACATCTCCTTAACTTTTTGAGCCCTGAGGAGCTCTGGATGGCAAATGCGACTCTGTCCTCCTCCTCCTCCAGAGAGCTGGGTGCTGGTTTGAGGTGCTGGCTGCCAGAAGATCTTCACCAGCTGAAGTCTGAGTTGGGGGTAAAAGAGCTAAGAGCACTGAAAGCGCCTTTCACTGGGTGGTACTTCTCAGGTGGGAATCCATCCTGGAACATATCCCATCCCTCTCCTCTGCCTTGGCTGCTTGACTTGCTACCCAGTTGGTTGTAGGCCCAGTGTTGGGTTCATTTGAAGCACAATTCCCAGCCTGGGGAGATAAACGTACCTGGTTTCATGGCTTAACCCTGCCAAAATAAACACACTGTCGGCTGCACCTGAGAGTCTTCCCTGCTGTGACGCAGGATGCGCTATATCCAGTTTGTAACTAAGAGGGTTTGTATCTTTAACCCATTCTTGCAAAGGTGGTGGAGACTCATCATGTATCCTACCCCAACTTTTCTTTGTGCCTGCAGTTGGAAAGGGATCGTAACATCAAGTTCCCCACTGCAAATTAAGCTGAATACATTATGTGTTTCTGCAGTGTCCAAGGAGGGGAATTGTTGTCTATGCAACCTTTTTACTTGTTGGAGGGCTTACTGCAAGCCACCTTTGCTGTTAATCCCAGCTGAAGATTTGTGGAGAATGGGCATCAGTGAACTTCCATTTTGGAAATTTTGAAGCTTGAATTCTGGGAGGTTGAAGCATTCCCCTCAGGACTTTCAGAGCAGGAACCTCCATCCTTTATTTTGGTCAAAAATCACTACTTCTTTCAAAATGAGTTTCATGTATCATCACAAATAATCCAGATTGAGTTTTTTGCAGATGTTAAGACAAAACATTGTACTTTGCCTGCTTTGAAATTTTGGGGAAGCTGAGACTTCTTGTCTGAACTTGGGGACAAGGACAGTCTTTGCCATCTTGTAAATTGTTCTGGGATGGGAGAGGAATTTCTGACCTCGATACAACCTGTAGCAGTGACAGTTTGGAAAGCAGGCAGGTGAGCTGCAGCACCCTGCTGTTCTACCGAGCCAGTACTGGATCACCGTCACCTTCTTTGTGTCCAGCAGGACGTGGCATTCCCCTTGGAGTAACTGATTGCTGGTATGTGGGTGGCATAGGGGTTAGAGAGAGCAATTCACCCTTCTTTTCCAGTGGAAGAAATTCTCCAAGGCTATGAGACACCTGGAGAAGAGTGGGAGATGCTGCCTTGGAAATGTCCTTAATGCTCAGGAGCTTGAGGAACAGAAACCTGCACCATCACCAGCCGCCTGACAAGTGGGTTGGTCATCCAGAAACACCTTCCTCGTGCTGTTAAAGCAGTTGTGCTCAGCAGAGAGTAATATTGTCCCCTTCTTAGGGGCAGTGTCTTTAGTAGGTGATTAAGATTGTGTTTGGAATATGCTGCACTGTGTGGGCGCTGTTATCTCTGTTTCATGTGTAGTTTATACTTAACTGCATGGCTTCCTTCTTTTGAGTAGTAACTGCCTTGCTAGTGGCTGATCTTGGTTTTCAATGACCGAATTGGCAAAGAATATAACACTTAGTATTGAGATATATACACCAATGTAATCTACATTTCTGTAGTGTATATTGAGATATATGCACACAAGGGAAAAATAAAGAATAGCATTATGACAATCAAGAAGGAACATATCAACAGCACATGGACAAGTTAAAATACTTCGGCAGGGCAGCATCCCTTTACACGCAGTGAACCTGCCGCAAAGAATTGCAGTTACTTTGGTGGCTTTTGGGTTAGACTCCTATCCATTAACTGCTGCTATGGTGGGATATCTTCCAGCTTCGCATAATGCTAACGCTTGGTCATGCCTTCATTTTCATCAGCCTTCTTGCTGGTGGCAGGCATCTGTAAATGGCTACGACCATAGCCTCTGAGTTGGTTCTCAACACATGTCTCAAACGTGTCCTCTCTAAGCTGCCTGCCTTGTCCATCAGAGCTGCTGGGGACACAGCCAGACGTACCTTAGGGTCTGCTGCCACCTCCTTTGCTTCTATTTCTAAAAGTCTTGTGATAGGTGTTCAGATGTCTGCAGGAAGGTTCAGCATCTGCTGTAGCCATCTTGTCTCTGCTCTGTCACTTGTTGCAGAGTAATATAACAAAATATTGGAGATTTTCCAAGGTGAGACATTTTTGAAGGGCATATTCCCGCTTTATACTGTCATGAATTGCACCTGGGGCCGACATGCCTTGGTGATTGTTGACATTTCTCATTGTATTTCTGGATGATGCTTCAAAAAGCATGCAGTGGTTCTGGCTTCGTCCCTTGCAACATAACCTCTTTGCATCTGGAAATCTACAGTCAAATCTGACACCCCAAAAATATCTGTAATGCTAATGGTAGTAGTAGGAATTGAGGTTTTCCACCTCTTGTTTTTCTGTGTAGGACTTCTCTGTGAATGATGCTACCTTGGGGACAGAAGTAGCAAAATCAGCCTTTTCGAAAGGGCTCCCAAATGGGTTTGTTACCTGTGTGTTGATCAAAAAGTTGGCATCATTGCTACATGCTTGTTCAGGGAGCTGACCTGTGTTTAAACTAAAAACAGAGGGCCAAACCCATTCTGCGCTGTTTGCCAAACGTACCAACGTGGCATAAGCACGAGCTGTTTGTTCTGCAGGCTAGTAGCAGTGACGGTAGAGCTGTGTGGGGGACACATTTGCTGAAGGCCAAAAGGACGCTGAAGAAGAAGAAGACTGTCCACAGGATGTTGCTTGAGAGGAATGCTGACGGCTGTAGAGGTTTCCACGTTTCAAAATGGATATAAGCATACGTGGGGCAATGTTGGGTGGGGGTTTCTGCTCACTCTTCCTCTGAGGAGGTACCTGGGAGTTCATCGGGCATGTGGCAGGGTCAGTTTCTTCTTTCCTTAGTAGAAAACTTGTCATTCTACATAGTTGGCTTTAATTCTGTGCTCTTCTGCAGATTGGACAAGAAAATTCTTAGGAGCAGCAAGGCCTTGAAATAGATAAGGAGTGTTTTTTCAGAAGCTGAAACAAATTGAAATTGTTTAGGAAGTGATAGTACTGCTTACGTAAAATGGTGTCCTGTCAGCTTATTTTTACACACCGTGTTTTATGTTTAGCTGAACAGATGTTTGTTATGGTTTACTTTTTGCTGTTAACCAGATGCAAGATTGCTTGTTTTCTTATGGGATTGAAGAATGTCCCTTTTTAAAATGTTGTTAATGGGGAAGGAAACCTATCAACCTGATATAATAGGTATGTTAACCATTAGATAAGAGGAGAAAGAATATCGTGTTTTATTTGAAAATACAATACAGTCAAGGCCTAAGAATTTAGACGGGGAACAAAACTAACAAACATAAAATGCATTGTAAATAAAAGACAAGGACCAGTAGCAGTGGGTGGCGTTCGGCTGCTATTGAAGTTGCTGGGAGTGTTGCCATCCACTTCAGTGGGACAGGATTTCACCCGAGGATGTGGCCCCTGCCTCCGGGTCCGCCCTGTTAGGTTATCAGGTTGTCATTGCTTCCCACCGCTCTCAAAGCCCTCGGCTCCTGATGAAACATGAAGGTGTCCAGAGCCTTGGGATGAAGCCATTTCCTACCCAAGGTCTCAGCGGCCGGAGCTTGCAGCTCGGTGTTTCTCATCAGAGGGGTGAGAACTAGGTGTGTGGAGAACAAGGCTAATCTATGTTCATTATGATCAAGTTTCCTCAACTTGAAGGTGGATGTGTACCATCTGGTAACGTTTCTGGAATAATTGATACTGTTTTATGTGATTAAGACTGCGTTATGCTACAGGAGTACTGACCGTACATTCGAAAAAAGGCTCATCGTTTCAAGTATGGTTGGGAGTGGGAGTGAGAGGAACCAGCCCAGAACACATTTCCTCACTTCAAAGGCAACAACGGCTGTTTCAGAAAGCGAGATCACAGCCGGATCCAACTTCTAAGGAGGGAAAAATGATAATCTGTGCCAAAATCACCCTTTGATACAATTGCGAAGATAACAAATGATATCAGAGGAAAGGTTTTGGGCAGAGGTGTAATGGCCCCTGTACCGCATCCTGCTAAACCAAAAGATTTTTCTCCTGAAAAAGATCCCGCTTGTCTTTATTGAAGGTCTCTTTGCCAAGCTACAGTGAATATAATTGAAAGTGAAAGGTTGATTTGGTACCTGCTGTTTCAAAAGCATCAAAAACATGTAAGAGATGCTTAGGATGTTGGTCGGTCTTCTGTGAGATGAAGGGCAGCGCTGTGTGTGAGCGATGCAGAAGACGGCTGCAGCGCGGGTACCGTGCCCTGCACCCGGCGCCCCGTCTGTTGTCTGCAGGGCGTAAGAAGTATTTTATTCACAAGAGAGACACTCAGACATTTTTGATGCTTTTGGGACGAGACAAAGTTGATATCTTGATCTCGAGATCAGCCAGAAGAGCCCTGTCTGCTGGCATTAAACCAATTGTAAGATGTTGGCTTTAATTTCTAGGTCTGTCATAATTAAATAGCCCTTCGTTTAAACGAATTATCTGCAAAAAGCAGTTCTGCTTTAGTCTTGATAGCCATATTACAGCTGTGAACACCTGTAGATATGCCTGGGGGAGCTTCAACCTGAAATCATTTTGAAATATGTCTATTGTGGGATACTCTTGAGTTATACATAAGCCTGAAATAATTCACTAGATTTTGGTTTTTTTTTTTTAATGAGTAAATCCTGTGTTCCTTTCCCACCAAATACCTTTTGGGGGAAAGGTACCTTAGCTGGTACCCTGATCCTCTGTCCTTGCAGCGAGGGGCTGTTTCTCTCCTGGGGATGTTGCCCCTCCCCAGCCATGTTCTTGCCCAGGAAGTGATTTGTTGTGACGTGTGTGGCAAGGGAGGGCATTGGTACCAGATCTGCCTTCATTTTCAGTGCAGAGGTAAAGCTCCCATTTGTTTGGGAGCACTGAGTCATGTTCACTTTGCAAGACACCAGGTTTAGATAAATGACTGGGTAGGAAACAAAAGGTCTGCCATTACTGTTAGGCAGTACATTTTTGAAGCAGAGGCCTTGAGCCAAATCCTGGAAGAAACTTAGCATCCACAGCTCCTTGGGCGTCAGTGGTAGTTGAAGGAGGAGGGAGAGCAGTTCTCACCTGTGGGGGACCTTGGTCCAGCCACACCTGGAGGCACTTAGATAAAGATAACATCAGACTGCGCAGCCTGACCTCTGCCTTTTGCTTTTGTTCACCACAGAGCGTGTCCTCCTCGGACACCCCTCCTTGTGTGGGGTATGGGGACAGTGGGTTACTCACACACTGCAAGCAAACATATTGTTAGTGCCATCTAGCTCTTAGGGTTAGACCCGTTCCTGTCACGTGGACATGTAGAAATCCACATGTTGATGTGGATCCTCTGAGCATACATCACAGACTTTTTCCTTCTGCACATTATGCGGTGCAACCCTGTAAGATA
This sequence comes from Tringa tobata, assembly GCA_033628505.1. NCBI lineage: Eukaryota > Metazoa > Chordata > Aves > Charadriiformes > Scolopacidae > Tringa > Tringa tobata. The sequence continues at coordinate 698,448 of JAHREE010000351.1, read as the reverse complement.
CCCTCCTCCCTCACCTTGATTTTCCCTGTAAGAAATGTTAAACACCTTTTAGGATGAAACCCAGTTATGCTCAGCAAGGTTGATGTCAACTTGGAGGTGCAAACCCTGAGGAACAGAAAACAATTTGTCAGTCACTGGGGTTTGGGGAGGCTTGGAACTGTAGCTTCACCCAGGGTGAAATGTCTCTGGAAGATCTCTGAGTTTCTCCACTATTTCCCTATGGTTGGTCCAGCTCAGCCTTGGGGGTCCATCCGGGCCTGTCCAGGGGCTCTGTGCAAAGGGCAGACAAGCCCTGCCCAGCTGTGCTGCATCTCTGTGGACCTCCCGGCTCATTGCTTAGCTTCTCGCTGAGCTGGGCCATCTTTCCACCTCCTTTCCACTTTCTGTCTTTCTTAATAGCCTCAGCTGGGACTCTCCCATACTATTCTGTGTTGTGTCTTATTCCTCTGTTCAGGCCATTGGATGTCTAAACTTTGCCATAAATATTGACTTAGCAAGAAGTAAACTGTTTTTCACTGGTTCTTTGGCATTTCTTAATGTTTTTCTGCTGCAGAATAAACCCCTGTTTGTCCTCAAATCCAGAGTTTGGTTCTGAGTCAAACTGGTCTTGACATTCAGACTAGCTTTGGAAAATAAATCCATTAACACATCTCCTGTGGGTATCTTGCTCATAGCTGGCTGCAATTTATGGCAGGGATTTCTTTGTTTTGTTTTGGAGGGGGATTTTTTGTATCTTCTGCAGCATTTTTTTTTTCTTGGTGCTCAGCACTGGGATCCTCCTCATTTCTTAGAGCTCCAGACTGAGTGTCAACCAGCACCACCACCACTTCTGGGGCAAAGTAGATGACTTAGCCCCATCTTGGTGGTCTTCGTAGGATGCAGGCATCAGTAGGATCTCTGCATCACTCTGGTGGGAGTTAAGGAAAGTTTCTTCACGGTGAAGGTGACAGAGCACTGGAACAGGCTGCCCAGGGAGGTTGTGGAGTCCCCTTCTTTGGAGATTTTCAAGACCTGCCTGGATGCAGTCCTGAGTAACGTGCCCTAACATGCTCTAGGCAATCCTGCTTCAACAGGGGAGTTGGACTAGATGATCTCTGTGGTCCCTTCCAACTCTAAAAATTCAGTGAAATTCAGTGAAAGCCTAGGACCTGCATTGTCCTAGAAAGCAATGAAATTCATAGGGGATGCTCTGGCTCACCGCTCTTGTTGTCATCTTACCCTGCTTCTTGCCCCTGCTTCTGGGGAGGTGGGCAGGTGTCCAGCTGAAAGCAATGCTGGCTGACATGGACTTGGGTAAGCTTCAAGTGGGAAGGAGACTGCATGAGCAAATTGACATAAGAAGACACTTAGGTAAACAGGTCTGTCTTCCTTCTGAAGACAGAAAATAGTTTTCCTTCTCTGTGTGTGTTGGGAATTCCCATGGTTCACCAAATGAGAGTTTTGTACGATTGGCCTGAGGCCTGCCTTTCTCCCTTAGTCTGAATCCCTGTCTCTCGGGAGTGTGTTTTGGAGCTGTTGGTGGATGAGACAATTCCTGACACTGTGGGACTTGTTCCTGCAGTTGTAATTACTTTCTCATAGTAGTAGAGTTAGAGTAAGGCAAGAGGAAGGGATTTAAGCCAGGGCTTATGATTAGTGTCTTGGAAAAGCAAAGAGGATTTTTGATTTTGTAGTTGACGCTGTGGTGACAAAATTGAAGCACTGGATTTAACAGCTGACTCAATTAAGTTTTTTAGCATGTCTTTTCCCACCTTTTATGCTGGGTTTTAGCTGAAGCTGATGAAGTACCAGTCTCACTCAACCATACTGTAAATTGCATTTAGTAATATTTTTGCCTCCACATTATTCTCAGCATGCTGTTGATGTTAGTGAGCAATGTGTACTGTTGTTCCATTTTTGGTCCTCAAGCCTGGACAGGTGTACAAGGTGCTCACTATTCATTGGAAAGTTAATGCCTCAGTCCAGCGTGGCGTCTAAATAAAACAACCTTTCTCCTTTTACATAATGAAGAAACAGTTTAAAACCCTGCTGCCAAAGCTGGGCTTCATGCTATAGTGTGGATATTAAATTGAGGCTTCTTGAAGCAACAGTGTGCAGTCTGAGATGGAAGATGATGGTCATCTTTGTAGGCTGTGTCCGTGTGAGCAAGTAACACAGCCAGTAGCTTTGCAGAGCCGAGCAGTCGCTGCTGAGAGTGTGATGTCTGCATGACACATCTCACAGGGGAGGTTATCCTGGAGTAGCTGTTTCCGTGGGCTGAGCATCCATCAAGTTTTGGGATGCCCTGTGTGTGCCCCTTACGTTCTCAGGTTTAGGTTCACCCTGGTGGTATCGGGTTTGTGCATTCCACACGCACAGTGTGAACCGAAACATGGTAAATGAGAAGAACTGGGACATTGGCTTTTAAAGTACCCTCATACTCAGAACAGAAATGCTAATGGGTATTAAACAGTTGAATGTGGGGGTTACAGTAGTGATTTTGGTGCCTGGAGCCAAATCTGTTTGTAAAAGCAGGGTAGGTTGTTGTTACTGCCAGCTCTGTTACTCTGGCTTAGGTTGCCTGTTGTCTTTTCGTCGGAGTGTGGCTTTGTGGGGACATTCAAGGCTTCTTGGTGCTTGTCACATGTGTTGGACTTCCTCCATTGGAGGCCTGTTTAAGCTGAAGAACATGCCTTGTAACAGCTCCCCCAACACTGCTTTAGTTTAGCAGGTGATTTTCTGTGGATATGAATTAGGAGTAGTAATCCAGCAGGTCCTATTGAAGCATCCTAGCTGTGGAGAGCATCATAGTATCTAGCTGCCAAATTCTGCATGAGGATAATGATGCTGGGGTGAGGGTGGGATGGCAGAATGTGGGCTGAGGAAAATGGCTACAGCCAGTGGGAGCAACACTCAGAAGAGGAGGGTCAGGGCCTGATAATTAGAAAGAACCAGGGCATGAAAACAGTGGTGAACTGGCAAATTGAAACTTCTGTCAAAGTACGAGGTGGTGCCCATTGACTGCAGAAGAACCAGATAATTGAGTTGATCTATGAGAGACTGGCAGATTCACCTGACAGTTTTATTCGATACAAAGCACAAGGAAGATGGGTGACTATTGCTTGTTGTTTTTTTTTTTACTATTAAGGTTAAAGGGAAGGATGATAATTCTCTTTTATCTTGACTTGAGTAAAGCTTTTGATGGGGTGCCACAGCGGAAGTTATTTAAGAAGGTGAGGACTAATAGGAAACTGGCATGGTGCAAAAGGGACTTTTTGGTCAGAAGTCAGGGACAGGGAGAGGAAAACAGGTAGAGGAGATACCCACTGGAATTCTTAGTAGGTGTTCTTGGGATGCTCTTTTTGCTGCTTCTGAATGGTTCTCTTGATGCAACAAGTAAAAGGGTGCTAATGGGATATACTGCTCCTCAGAGGGTGGTTCAGAAGTGAACAGTTGCAGACAGGACAAGGGACTGCCCGTGTCTTTGGGGTTTGGATCGCTTACCTTTGCAAAATGAAGGTTGAGAGATCATGACCAATCTCTAAAGGTGCACTGGGGTAACCATTTGAGCAGGGAAAGGCTATTCTTGGCGCAAAAGCATGTAAGTAAACACTGCCTACTGAAGCATTTTGGCTGGAGGGTAGAAGAGGAGCTTTCCAACAGTGGAGATAAGGCTTCTAGAAGTTTTGAAGGGAAGGCCTGATGTTACCCCATGGTTGCCTGTGATAACTGGGGCTAGACTTGTCAGAGTAAAAAGCAAGAAATTCTTTCTAATGCTGTGCTCGTGGATTCAGGTGGTGCTGTGAGGAGGAGCTCTCTAGCTGCTCTCTAAAGGCAAGGACAGTTTTGAAGCAACGTACTCAATTTTTTTCAGAAAGAGTAAGACAAAACTTCCATAAGTGGGCTGTGTACAAGGACATCTATGTCAAGGGGATGGACTCCCTAATGGCACTGGTTCTGTGGATGTCTCCGAGGAGCTGACCCCACTGCTGGCCATGCTGGTTTGACTGATTGTAGCTTTTAATGAGCGCTGTTACTGTCAGCATTAGGTGGATGCCTATGCAGGTGGTTGAATTTGTAGGCTTCGATGAGTTGCACAGCAAAATCTTCCCATGGTGTTGTCTCTCGTGGGAAGAGAAACTCCAGAAGGATTTCCCAGGAGATCCCTCCACAGATTGGAGCTGGTTTTACCCTGCTGCTGATCCCACCACAGAGTCCCAAGCAGGGGAGCTGCACCTGGGCTGCTCGCATGCTGAAGCCACTGTGTGCCACTGGTTGACCGTGCCAGCAGGTCCATACACAGGAAAAGTGCAGTTGCTGAAATGGGACCACGGATGGAAACTTCGCCCCACAGTTTCATTAAACACCCCCATCCTGCAGTGCTTCTGTCCTGGGTGGGACAAGGACATTCAGGGAGTCCCACTGTGCTCTCAGTTCAGTTGTTGCAAATGCAAAATAGCTTAAGCCTCTGCCTCAGCACAACCAAGTTAAATAAAACTCGATTCTGTGTGTCCTTTCTCATAAACTATATCCGTTTCAGCCTGCGTGGTTGTAGGCAACAGCAGCCTGTGCTGCTGCCTGTGGCTGGAGCTTAGTGAGGGGAAGTGTCCCAGTGGGGCTGTTTGACAGCAAATGGTGTCGCTGACTGTGGCACGTGGCCGCGTTGTGCTCTAGGGAGAGTAGCACATGGGCTGCCTTATTCTGGGATGTAATGCTCACTTTGTAGCTCACTCCCAGACTTAAAAAAAAAAATGTATGTCCCTATATATATATATCTGTCTCTTTTTTTTTTTTTTTCCCCCTTAATTCTTAGCCCAAGAAAACCGCTCTGAAATCTGAAAGACGAGCTTTACGTTTTTGGCTTGAGCCCTTGTCTGTGGACTGGGTGGCTGTGGAGCTGGGGTGGGAGCTGGAGTAGAATGCTGCGTCTCTCCTGGGATCACATCAGCTTTGCAGCATGACTGGGAGCAGGAAGTGGAAAATGCTTTGGTTTTCTGTTTTAATTCCCTGTGCTAAGCCTAGGTAAAACGCTGAAGGAGACATTTTGCCGTGCAAAAAGGTGGAAAGTGGGAAGTTTCCACCATGTTGAAATGTAAGAGGGCTGTAGCAGTGTACCTGTACGGTGATCCTGTTTCAGGGGGTATCCTGGTCCAGGGTAATAATGGCAGCATCTTTCTTGCAGGCACAAAGATGCAGTGTCAGAAAATTATCAATTTTGGAAACCAGCTTCTTCGCCGGAAAAATGTGGACTGCACTCGAGAAGACAGTCGGCTCTCGCGATGCCTCAACACGTTTGACTTGGTGGCCCTGGGTGTAGGCAGCACTTTGGGTGCAGGTGTCTACGTACTGGCTGGAGCCGTGGCACGGGAAAATGCGGGACCTGCCATCGTTATCTCCTTCTTGATTGCTGCCTTGGCTTCAGTGCTGGCCGGACTCTGCTATGGAGAATTCGGTGCTCGAGTTCCTAAGACGGGATCGGCTTATCTTTATAGCTACGTGACTGTGGGCGAGCTGTGGGCCTTCATCACAGGGTGGAACTTAATCCTCTCCTACGTTATCGGTGAGTATGGCAGTGTGCTTTGAGACCCTACCTTTAGTCCAGGATGGCAGCCGAGTTTGTAAGACCAGCCGTGTCTGAGCACATCCGTTGCTGTTACAAAGTAGATGCCATACTCTCACGCTCAGCGAGGATTTCAGGACCCGACGTGGGGTGTGCTTTTGGTGGCTCCTGTCAGTTGGCGAGGAGGGTGGTGTGCTGCAGGCTGAGGGTTTGTCCTGAAGCTGCATTATTGCTGTCGTGACTTCCTCTGCATCTCCACGTCATCCCTTTAGCATCCCCTGGCTGCTGCACACTTACCAGGGAGCAAAAGCGTGTCCCCGCTGCCGAGAAAGAAGCTATGGATGGAAAGATGCTTTTACACAGCAGCATCTGTACTCCTGGCTGATCAAGGATTAATTCTTGGTCCCTTTGACACCTGTTTAAAGTATCTGGAGATCAGAGTTTTGTCTTGTGAATGGCTGCAGGATTAAGTTTAGGGTGATCTGCAGGTTCACAGTCTCTGAAACGTCCAAACCAAATCTGTTATAAGCCCTTGACTCCCACTGGGAAAGACCTTGGATTAAGCTCAGAGCATGCAGTGTACAACTCAGCTGATACATTAGAAGTAAACCACACTTTGCTAATTAAGGATTCATGTCTTTTCAAGCACATTCTAGGCACACTGCTTGTCATCATGCCTGTAATTAAGCCTGCAGCCAGCTTGCCAGTTGAGAGTGAAGACTTACTAGTTAAAATGAAAACCTATGTTGTGCTAAATTATTAAAGGGAGGGTTTTTTAAAAAAATGCATTTTATGGGATGTATAAGTGTTACCTTGGAGATTAGTTCCCATGGTGCTGGAGAGGGTAAGATCTTATCAAGAACTATACAGTGACGCAGCAGCTGCTTGTCTGAGATCGTGCTGGCTCTGCTCTGTGTGCTACCTAAAATCTTTTCCTCCTCATATATATATTTTTTTTTAATAAGAAATGAGAGGATGAAGAGACAGAGTCAATTAAACTTATTTCCTTAGGAAATCTGAGTCCTGTGGTTCTTTTATGAATCAGGTTCACTGCAAGGAGGGGATAAAAATAGTTTTAAATAAAAGTAAGCATATAATTTCCTCCAGACTTCTAAAATGGACTCTGCTTAGCTACATGTAGAAAATTGGAACAGACTGCTTGGTGATTTATCTTCTGCTCCAGAAAAGTGATGATAAATAGTCTGCTCCTCACCCAGTTAGTTATGTGGCCTTTCCCACTATGATACTGGATCGCCAAAATGACTGACATAGCCGTGGAGGCTCTCGCAAAACCTGATTCTACAAATGCACGATTAAAAGATTTACAAACTGAACATTACACTCCCAGGATTAGGGGTGAGGCTGATATTTCTGAGATTTTTAATTTTTTTGTGTCCTTTCATAATGGCTGTTGAACCACTGCGTCAGTTTTTATTTCAGAGTTGGCTGCTCAATGTATTATCACGAGGCAGAAAACTCAGTAAAAAAATTAGTAGATATTATCCATGTATGTGTTCAAACATGACTTTATTACTCTTAATTCAGTCCTGTGACAAAAACTCATATTTGCAACTGGCTTCCTCATAATTTGGGAGGAAGAGTGGCTAAGCAGGAAAAACAACTGGGGGAGGATATGAGTTACAGCAGGTCTCTTTTCTTTATCTTACCCAGCCTTTCTTCCCGCGCTAATTGCCCCTCTTGTGAGCAAGGACAACTCCCAGCAGCTTCAGGGGTGTGGAGGAGAAAGATATGTTGGCGGGTACACGCTGCATTTCAGAGCTGGGGGCTGAGGGGGGCAGAAAGCCAATTTTTGTTTTTTTAATCAGTCGTGCTGCAGAAGATGCCATACAGTGCCACTGAAAACAGGCAAGGTGGTGCGAGCTTGCATCTGTAAGGGGCTCAGCCAACTCAGTGTTTTTATGCTGAGGTTCTCAGACATCTGTTCAGAAAGTATTGTGGGGTTGGAAAAAAGAAATCCTAGAGTGCCAGGATGGGTGGCCAAGAGCTTGTAATTAGTTGGTTTGGGAGAAGACTGGTATGGGGTCTTGGAGATGGGTGAGGAGCAAAAATGGGCATGCAACTTGTTGATCACGATCTAGACAGAAGAAGACAGTGTCTGGTGTGAACTTTCTTCTGGGATGATGTGGGTTTGGGGGAACTGTGCCAGTCTGGGGGAAGCATTTTGGGAACTGGAAGCGGGTGTGAGCTGGTAATACCATGAGTAACAGCATCCCTGGAGAGTAGCTGCTGCGGGTTTCCTGGGGCAGGCAGTGACCTCCTAAGCCTGTGCCTGTTCCCGCGGTGAGCCTGAGCTCAGCGGCAATCCTGGGAGCTGTGTGCTGTGGGCAGGAGCCAGCTCCATCTGGCAAGGTTATGCTGACCCAGAACTAGTAAATCCTCCTGGATGCAAGCCGACTGCCTTTGCACCCTGCTCTCTAGCAACAATAAGATATTATCCAGCTATCCGTGTTGTTGGAAGAACGTCAGATTCCCACCGCTCCCCCAATGCTGTTGGTTACAGAGAGTTTGGGATAAATGGCTGATAGTTACATGGAACTGGCATCTAATATAACAAATGCAGGAGCTGCTTGTTCTTGTCCTAGAACATGGAAGATTAGAGCCAAGACAAAAAAAAAAAAAAAGCACTAAAGAAATAATCTCTTCCCTCAAATCGTGCCGAAGTTAAGCTGAAAAATTGTAATGTGGTATACAATAACTTTTGGAGTTCTTCAAGATTAAATCGATGGCACCAATGTCCAGTGTGCTTTGCTGCCTCGGCGAACAGAAGACTCTCCAAACAGGTCTGTTCTGCAGCTTATTTTTATCCTGTTGGGAAGCTGGATTGGGGCGGTGAGTGTTCCCAGCTTTGCTGCGGGTGCTGTCACCGCTGGGACATGGTGTGACGCGGCTGCAGGTGCCGGGGCTGGGACCTGGACGCCCGCCCGCAGGTGAGGGGGTCAGGACAAACTGTTCTGGGTAGAGGGAGGGGCCCTGACGGTATCCTCTGAGGAACTGCTCTGCAAACTGGAACCAAACCAACCCCCTTTTTTTTTTTTTTTTTTCCAGCTAGGTAATTATGTACAGTCCTAATTATATCATGCAATTACATGCTGTTATATATATAGCGTACTGTATAAGACATCAGTAGTATAACGATAGCCACTTCAACGCAGGAGAAGGAGAAGTTGACTGTTACCCAAACCTACTTATTTTACACAATGCTGTCACTGTTTGGTGGTAGGTCTTCATTCTTACTATTTCAGTTCTCTGAAGTTACTCCTCTGGCCCAGACGGTATCCCAGAATTGGTTATCCTGGGACCTCAAGTTCAGTCCTCACCCTGGCAAGCTGTATGTGGCTTGGTGCTCTTGGAAACTGCAGCAAACAGTGGCCCTGGAGGGGGAAGTCTAAGCACTTGCAGCAGGCAGGAGTCATGCTGTGTGCTGGGATCATCACCAGGAACCTGCAACAGGCAGATTTATGCTCAGATAACCTGTAAATTATATCAGGGTCTTTATCCCGCTCGGATGCTCTACCATCGGAGGTTGGAGCAGACCTGCTTGTTGCTGGAGTGCAGAGCTTACAGAGCTGGGTGAGTGTTGTGGTCCAGGCTGTGGTGCTCCAGCACCAGGCTGCCAGAGGCCAGCTGGCTTCTGTAAGGTCCCTCTATCTGGACTGCAGTCACCCAGCTGGGGCTGCCAGGGACTGGTATGAGATGAGACTCAGACCTCTCCGGTAGCAGAAATTACCAGGTTGGGGGGAAGTTTAGTTCTATGATTCTAAGTTCAGGCTGCTGGGAGCATAAGAAAAAAGTCATTCTAGGCTTATCTGAAGGCAAAGCCGAGATTTGCTAAGAAGCCAAACTGCTATAGGGATTTTTTTATCTTGTCAGCTGAGCATGAGACCCACCACCTGTGTGTGTTACCACCAAAGCAGATGCCAAGCATGAATACAGGCAGTGGGCTGGATCTGCAGAGGAAAGGCTGCTCCCAGCACCTGGGAGGCACGTGCAAGGTCACTTTGAGGCCCTCCATGGCCAAAAGCCATGCAAGGTGCCCCCTCTTTGGAATGTGTGCCAGCCATGAAGGATGGTCTGTGTCCTTTCTGTCCTCTGGCAGGAACCTCGAGCGTGGCCAGAGCCTGGAGCGCAACGTTTGATGAAATCATAGGCAAGCACATTGAAGAATTCTGTAAAAAATACATGACGATGGATGCTCCTGGAGTGCTAGCAAAATACCCAGACATCTTTGCCGTGGTGATAATCACCATCCTAACAGGTAAAACCGTGGAGGGGTTTGTGAGTCTTAGGTCTCCTTCTTCTGTAATGTCATTATGTCATTGTTTACTTTTGGAATAAGCATGAAGTCCTGGTTTATTTCAGACAGCATATGAAAGACCCTTTCTTTGCTACAAATGTTGGATTGACCTATATAGCTGCTGTGGAGTTAGCATAGGGCATAGCCTGGTTGCAAGGTTTTTAATTAGAGGGGAACATTCTCAATTTTTTTTGAGCCGCTTTTAAAACCTTCAATCAAATTTTATATAAGGAAGAAAAGAAAAGATGACTTGTTATCCTCAGTCAGGTATGAAAGTTTAATCCTTCCCTCCACAAATCCTATTACACAAGAATTTCATTCTGTTGCTTTATCAACCTTATTCCCCCTTTGATAATCTGCCAATTTTCAGTGCCTTGAGCCAGGAAAGTGAGAAAAAAGATATGACATTCTGTAACAACCTCATGTACTACTGTTTGGGTTTTTTTTAAATATATATGGGCTTCAGTTTGCAGCAGTGAATGCTCCAGAGAAATAAATGTGTGATAAACAGTCAGGTCCTCTTTTATTTGGTTTTTTGTTTGTTTTTTTTTTTCTAAAAATGTGCTATGGCTTTGATCAGAATTTGGAAAAGTTTTGAAAATTTATAAAATTAAAATCCTTCTGAACTTTCACATCTGCTCCAACTAGATCTTGCAAAGCATTGCCAAATTTAGACAAATTAAAAAAAATATTATGCTTCTGTGTGGTTTCCAGAACGCAGAAGCTGTAGTGTCACCCCAACAAGCTTATCCTGACATCTCCCGCTCCGATGAGGACAGCTGTGGCACAGCGTGAGCTGTGCTCGCAGGGACAGGCTTCATGATGCAAACCCAGATGTTTTGTCATCTGGGTTTGCATTTGGATCTAGCACTATATCGGGGACTGCTGAAGTCAATAGCAGCCCTCTGTTTTCAGGGTCACATCTGAATGGGAGAGAAGATTTTCCTTGTTGTTCATCTGTATATAATCTAGTTTCAAATTAGAATCTGGTCTTCATCTCAGATACAATTTACGTAATTTAGAACTCCTCACTGTAACACTAACAATGTGTAAAATGATGCAGATTACCGAGAGCTTTATTCCCCTGCATGGAGCAAACTCCCTGGATAAAAAATGGAAACCATTCTTTTCTACAAAAAGCTGCTGGATGAGCAGCTTTAGTCCCAAATACAAGCACTACAAGTTTTTTTTTTTCTGCTTGCACTGTCTTAGCTTCAGATTTCTAGAAGGTACCTTATAAATTTTCCTGGGCAGGTATGCAGTTTTCTCCAGCGTTTCCCTGATGTAGCTCTTCTAGTTTATTTCCTATTTTTAAAGAAGGAAAAGTGAGTGCACAGGGTGCTCCCCTCTCCTTAAAGTGCCATGCAGTAGCAATAAGGACATTCTGTTGTGCTTCCCTTCTGCTTCAGGCCCATGTGAAATTTTTTACCTTCTCCATCAGCTGCCACCTGAGATTTGGGTTAAACATTTGGGTTCTTGAAAATCAGGCACCTAAAGGGCAAACACAAGCTGCCAGAGCTTGTTGTTCTGAGGAGCCAACCTATGCCTCAGTGAGATGCTGGTTGCCAAAGTCTGTAAGTGTGCTCTTCTCCTGATGGATGCTTTCAAGACCACAGGCTGAAATCCTGCTCTTTCTGAACTCTCTAGCAAAGCTCCTGCTGATTTAAATGGGAGCAGGATTCCCAAGATGCCACCTTTTCCTGTGTCTTCAGCACTAGGAAGGTAGCTGTCCTCCTGGATTGAGTCTCTGCTCATATTTTCCCCTGTTTCTGAGGAAGGTTGAAAGTTGTTCTTAACTTCTGCACATAGCCAAGACCTCTAAGATAATGTTCCTTCATGAAAAACCACTTGGGGTGCTCTCTCCAGATTGCCGGGTGGAGTTTGAGGCTGTGTCTAGGTGGCACAGTGTAGCACCCTGAGGTGTTAGCAAAACACTTCACCAGGGGCATGTGCCTAATGGGCATGCCCAGCATGAAAGTGACGTCTGGGCTGGAGTCCTCGTCCTCCTCCTGGGTGAGTGCATCCTGACCTACCTGAGCCACTTGGTTTTGTGGAGAAATGAGGTGTGGTAAGTTGGGCAGAGCACAGAATGAACAGAGCTGGGCTACCTCTGCAGGCCCCCAGCGCCTGCTGCTGGTGGCAAGATACCTGACTGCCTATTTGTCGGTTTTTTTCCCCAGGGCTTTTAATTTTTGGCGTGAAGGAGTCTGCCCTGGTGAACAAAGTCTTCACCTGCATCAACATTCTTGTCCTCGGCTTCGTCATGGTCTCCGGCTTCGTGAAGGGGTCTATTAAAAACTGGCAGCTGACTGAACAGGACATTTACAACACCACCCTCAGCATGTATGGAGCCAAGTAGGTTGGATCTTTTCTTTTCAGCTCTGAAATGGATGCATCTTCAATGGCAAGTTTAAAGAGGAGGGGGGGTTGTGGAGTGATTTAGAAAACAAGTGAATGAGATGGCTCCTTCCTTTGCCAAATGCCTTGGAGGCAAAGCTGGTTTTGGTGGGCATTTGCTGAGCAGGCTGGGCTGATGGGTTGAAACTGATAGGAGGTAAGCTGTATCAGCGTGGGCTCTGCTGTAGAACTGATCATTTCCAGCCTCAAGACCAATATGGCATCCAAATTTGAGAGAAAAGAGCTTTTTAGACAACCTCCTGCGCGAGGCTGCACCAGGCTGGCTCTGGTGTCTGTATGAAGTCATGACCAAGTGTAGCTCGCTAGTTTCTTTGGACACTTGGGCAATATCCTTGAGGTACAGTTGTACTTTTTGAAGACCTTGTCCCAGATGCCTCAGTAAAATGAAAGCAAGTTGCAGGTTATTTTAAAGCATTGCAGCAAGCATATCACAAATCCATTTTTAATGGCATTTTGCTACTTGGCCCAAATCCTTTCTTCCTGTCCAAGATGAAAATAAAGGAGCTTACAAGGGTTGCCAGCCATACAAGGCTGTTCATTTTGTAGTTGAGACTGTACAACACAGAATGAAGGCCTTTAAATATCTCTGCATACATCAACTCAGTCCTGGCTTGCTGTCTGAACTCTTTATGCTGGCCTGCAAGGAAGCAGGGTTTGGCAAAAGCTGGAGAGATTCATAAATGCTGCACGGGTCAAGTTTGCCTTATGCACAAGCCACTTATTGCGAGCAAATTGCTTCTATAGGAAGGGTCCCCCCTCCTTCCCTACTGCTATTCCCACGCAAGGAGCAATTAGTTCAATAGCTTCAAAGTGTAACTGTAACTCTTCGACCCGTAGCACTTACAGTTTTTGTAAAATCTGTCTGGGGCTTACTTTACTTTATCATTATTTCCAAAGTAATCCACATTTGGGTTGTGCTATTTCTGCAAACAGGCCAGTTTTCATCTAAGTCTCAACAGAGCTTTTATGAGAGAGTTCAGATGCTTACACCTGATAAGACTTGCAGATTTGGGATTTACTTTAATTTAATTGCCTTAGTTCATCTTTGCAAAGGCTTCTCCCTGAAAAAATGACCTAAGTCACCTGCATTGAAGGGTGTGTTATACATGACTCAACACAGGCACATGGACGTGGGGTCCGGATCCAGAGTGCACTGGGATCAGTATGTGTCTGTCTGTTGACTTGAATGAACTCTGCATGAGGCTCAACAAAGCATTTGGTGCCTCAGGGCTGGTGGCTCCTTTCCTCCCTCAGGATCACAAGCACGGTTTGGATATGAGCCTGGCACAGGGAATTTTGAAGTTGAGAATTGAGGACTGGGCCGATTTTAGACAGTCATGGTACCCTGTATTGCTCTCTGATATCTACTCACCTACACTTTATCTGAGCCCATCTTAGGTGAAAAGTGGATGGTTTACATGTTTCTCAGTCTTCAGCTTTCAGAATTACATATTAAGCTTTTTCAAAAGCTTATGTTTAAATGAATATGTGTATCTACACACATGCAGTAATACTAGGAGAGGAATTTTAACATTCATGCTATTTTTTCCCTGTCTTAGCCAAGACATTTTTGTCCGCCCCAAAAAACAGGTGGTGGGAACAAACCATGAGCCATTTTTATTCCGTACATTCCCCAGGCTGTTGCAGGCCAGTCCAAAGCTCAGCAGTGGGTAGGTCTTAGCATTTTGCCTGGTATTTGTATGCAAGCGTGTGAAAGGGAGGACATGTCCCTTCAAACTCTAGTTTGGGATTTTGGCATGAACTATATGAATAGTTTTGTTACTCCCACCTGGGTGGGATGGCTTCTAATCCAGTGCCATGTTTTTCAGTCAATCAGATGAAGAAGAGCTCTACGGTGTTGGAGGGTTTATGCCTTATGGATGGAATGGTGTCCTCTCAGGGGCAGCCACATGTTTTTATGCTTTTGTGGGATTTGACTGTATTGCTACTACAGGTAAGAGGGAAGATGTCTTCATTCCGCTTATGGACTTGGTTGCTGGTAGATTGGCTTACAGTAATGTTGCACAGCACAGATAATGGGTAATTCAGGATACTGCATTCATCATCCCTCTGAACCTCAGCCCAAAATAGGCTTTTGGCTCAGCTGCTCCTGACAGTCGAAGTGCTGAGTATGTCCAAGTCCCTGGGTGCCTGAGTGTCGACTTATAGGTGCTGTGGCAGGCAGCTAGACTGTCCAACCCACAAAACAAGCTTTCTGCCTTCTTCTTTGCTTGCAGGGCCCAATCTCATGGGTGGTCACTGATGACACTAATCAGGTCAGACTCCACAGAACACATGTCCAGCTTTACCAGTTAGGCAAACAGGGAAGGCCCGGGTTCAGATGTCTTGTATTGACTGGTGAAGTTTGAGCGCCTAATTCCAGATGATGCTTTAATGAACAGGTTATTCTGGAGCAGTGTTCTTCAACGCCTTCAGCTGAAGAAGCTCCACTGGCTTGGAGTATTTAAAGAGCCAGAGAAAGAGGGAGCCTCTGGGAAATCATCTGCAGCCTAAATCCACTCCTCAAAATCGGGGAGAATTTTTATCTCCAAAGGTTCAGAGGTCTCCTTCTGGGAGAGAAACAATCTTCATTGTCATATTTCTCCTGGCTAAGAGGAATCTCAGTTCCCTGGAGAAGGGAAGGATTATCCTTAATTTTGCATTTGGCAAGAACTGAGTTGCTTCAAAGCTGGACCAGGGGGAGGAGATTGTCACAAAGACAGATAAAGCAGTACTGCCTCTTGTTCCAAGAAGTTTAAAAAGTGCTGGATCCATTAGTCCAGCCAGCCCTAGGGCCTCTCCTTGGAGGAGAAACACATTCATCTGTCTTTGACTTATAGGTGTATGGGTCTCTGCTTATCGGTTCATTTTCCTGAAATGCTAAACTTCAGGATCTCTTGCTTTCAGAACACAGCAGCTTTGTAGGACAGGGAGGGCTCAAAGCTGTTTCTTAATTAATCAGTGCCTGAATTTTGAGGATTTTTTTTATTTTTTTACACATTCATCCTAACTTGGTTGTCAAAATTATTCCATAAAAGCTAGAGGGAGTCCTTTTTTAAGAGGGATTTCCAAAGATCCGTGTGATTTCCAGGTGCTGTGCAAAATCTGCTCACGAAGCCTTTGAGAGCCCCAGCCAGCATGCCCTAGGCTGGGATAAAGTTCTTCCTCATCGTTTAGCTGATATTTCTATTTGTTTCTTCTAGGCGAGGAGGTAAAAAACCCTCAGAAGGCCATTCCTATTGGCATCGTGGCATCTCTCCTCATCTGCTTCGTGGCTTATTTTGGCGTGTCAGCTGCCCTGACGCTCATGATGCCTTACTACCAGCTGGATACCAACAGCCCTTTACCCAATGCCTTTAAATATGTGGGTTGGGATGGAGCCAATTATGCAGTGGCTGTGGGTTCCTTGTGTGCGCTTTCCACCAGGTGAGGCACTGCTCTTCCTTTGTGCATCTCTCAAAGCAAACGTGTATCTTATCTCCAGCTCCTTTGAGAAATGGTGCATGTCAGGGCTTTGCCTTCAGTGTGTTCCCATGGGTCAGGGAAGCCAAGACCAGAGATGAAATTCAGAGCTATTTGGGATTTCACCCTGAGGTAGTTTTCAGAGCATATAACCAATATCACTTCAGAACCTCCCATCTTAGCGGCAGACCCAGCAGGTGCATCTCTGGAATATAAATCTGGATTGAGTGACTAAGTCATGGAGGCAACTCCGCAGTGCAAACACCACAAGACATTCTGGGCTGCTGGGTGGAGAGCAGACTTGTTGTCAGGTAATGCAGGGTGCGTCTTCTGGAGCGTATCTGGCTTATCTTATCCAGGGCCACCTGTCCACAGGTTGCTTGCAGGACAGCCATCTGGATGGGAGGCAGGGTGGGCTGGAGGCAGAATGTGTTGTCATCTCCTGCACTCTGGAGGCCTGTTGTTTCAGATCAGCTTAGAGATACTCAGTTAGGGGAACAACTCATAGAGGCTCAAAGAAGTTACAGTTCTTTTGCTACCTGAAAGTCAGGCTCTTTTCATGCCCCATGGCTAAGTTTAGGTATCCAAAATCTTAGAGCTGCTCCTCAGTTGACAGCTCTCAGTAACATGGGTGTGCAGAGGGAGCCCTTGAAGGAGAAGCTGAAGTGAGTGAAAGCCACGTGTTCTGTGTTTGTATTGCCATAAACTTGCTGTCATTTGTGTGCCTGTGCTCAGCAGCAGGTGGAACGAGTAGATTATTTCCCCCTTCTGTGTCTTTAGTCTCCTTGGCTCCATGTTTCCGATGCCTCGAATAATCTATGCTATGGCAGAAGATGGACTTCTCTTTAAATTTTTGGCTAAAGTCAACGAGAAGAGAAAAACTCCAATAATTGCAACGATGGTATCAGGGGCTATTGCAGGTAAGATCCAAAGACTTGCACGAGTGTGTGGAAAGGAGACATAAGCTCAGCCTAGGGGTAGTTAATTCTGCCTGACTCCAGCCCACTGATTAATCGGATGTATTGCACAGCACGACATCCCAGAGGGTGCCCTGGGTTTCTGGGCCATGCTCTGGAGGGGCTGGGTGAGCGTGAGTAGCTCGCTGTGTGCCTGTCCCTCTTTTCTCAGAGCTCATTGCTGCCATCCTGTCTCATGCCAAGTATTGCCTTCATCCTCTCCCTGGGTGCTCTGCTGGCCTTAAAAATAATTAACCCCCTGCAAGGTGGCAGCCAGTGGTGCCCCAGCATCCTTGTGGCTGTTGGCCTAGCTTGGCTGAAGACACCACACCGCCTGTGGGTAGCAGCTCAGCAGAAGGCACCAGAGCAGCCGGAGACAGGCAGATGGCCCCTGTGGCACCAGCATTTGTTAATCAGTTAGTCACAGCTGGCAGCCATCCTGTTCTCCCCTTCTCTTTTCCGGCCCCCAGGAATATGGGAATTAAACCTCCCAGACGGCAAAGACAAGAGGCTTACCCTCTTCTTGCAGCCGCCCCCTTCCTTGTGATGCCTAGCAAAGAGGAGGGACTTGTTGCTTCCTCTTTACCTTCTGCTGCAAATGCAGGGTGAGCTGTCGGTACAAGAACACGTCACCTTTGGTGGGGAGTTGCTGCTGAACAGCCACCATGGGCTCTGAGCTCCTGTGAAAGGGCTCAGCTACTGCCACTGATAGCCGCAGAATCTTCTCACAGAATTACGTGGGGTTGGAAGGGAGCTCTGGAGATCATCTAGTCCAACCCCCCTGCCAAAGCAGGTCCACCTAGAGCAGGTTGCACAGGAACATGTCCAGGCAGGTTTTGAATGTCTCCAGAGAAGGAGACTCCACCACCTCCCTGGGCAGCCTATTCCAGTGCTCTGCCACCCTCAAGGTAAAGAAGTTCCTCCTCATGTTTAGGTGGAACTTCTTATATTTAAGTTTGTGCCCATTTCCTCTTGTCCTATCCCTGGGCACCACTGAAAAAAGACCGGCCCCGGCCCCTTGACATCCACCCTTTATGTATTTATAAGCATTGATCAGATCCCCCCTCAGCCTTCTCTAGACTAAAAAGACCCAAGTCCCTCAGCCTCTCCTCATAAGGGAGATGCTCCAGGCCCCTAATCATCTTTATAGCCTTCTGCTGTACTCTCTCCAGCAGTTGCCTGTCCTTCTTGAACTGGGAAGCCCAGAATTGGACACAGTACTCCAGATGGGGTCTCACCAGGGCAGAGTAGAGGGGCAGGATAACCTCTCTCGACCTGCTGGTTGGTGGACCCCAGGATGCCGTTGGCCTTCTTGGCCACAAGGGCAGATTGTCAGCCCACGGTCATCCTGTTGTCCACCAGGACTCCTAAGTCTTTCTCCTCAGAGGTGCTCTCCAGCAGGTCAGCCCCCAACCTGTACTGGTGCATGGGGTTATTTCTCCCCAGGTGCAGCACCCTACACTTGCCTTTATTGAAGTTCATCAGGTTCCTCTCTGCCCAACTCTCCAGCCTGTCCAGGTCTCGCTCTATGGCAGCACAGCCTTCCAGTGTGTCAGCCTTGCATCCCAGTTTTGTGTCGTGAGCAAACTTGCTGAGGGTACTCTCCATCCCCTCATCCAGGTCATTCATGAGGATATATTGAAGAGGACTGGACCCAGTACTGAACCCTGGGGGACTCCACTTGTTAAAGACTTCCAGCTAGATTCTGTGCCCCTAATAACAACCCTCTGAGCTCTATCTTTCAGCCAGTTTTCAGTCCACCTCGCTGTCCATTCGTCTAATCCACACTTCCTAAGCTTACCTATGAGGATGCTGTGGGAGACTGTGTCAAAAGCCTTGCTGAAGTCAAGGTAGACAACATCCAACCGCCCTCCCCTCATCTATCCAACCAGTCATGCCATCATAGAAGGCTATCAGGTTAGTCAGATATGACTTCCCCTTGGTGAATCCGTGTTGACTACTTCTGATAGCTTTCTTTTCCTCCATATGCTTTGAGATGACACCCAGAACGAGTTGTTTCATCATCTTTCCAGGGATGGAGGCGAGGCTGACAGCTTCTCACAGCTTGCATCTTCCTCTTCAGGTGGTCTTGGGTCCAGACTGTCGAAAAAAGAGCCAAATAAAATATAATATTTTTTTTTTAAAAAAGTATGCTTTGCAGTCCCTTCAGGCATCCTCAGAGCGGTCTGTAGTGCCTAGGACCAAAGCACACATGAAGCTACAGGGGCAGCGTTTGGCAGCTGAGCTTAAATTTTGGGTTGGTTGTGGGGCTCCAGGTGGAGCTTTGAGCCCAGGCTGGACCAGGCTTAGCTCTGAGATCCCTGAACTCTCATACAACTGGTGGCTTCATCTGGATGTATGACTGTGGCATCTGTCCTCTGTTTACTTGCTTCTCCTTTTGAAGGCCTTGATAGATACAGACCTTTGAAGGTCTGTACAACCAGGGGTTGCCTGGTGAGGGTGTGTAAGCATCCCTAAAGCATGGCAGTCTATACCTTTTTCTGGAAACCCCCATGACAAGGCATGCTAACTCAAGATGCACTCCTTGATGCTTGGTCCCATCGCATGTACAAGCCTGCTTTTGTCCCAGCTGAGACACTGGAGTGAGGTGCTGTCTGTCCTCCATGCCCTTCTAGCTACCTCTAGGAGATAACTGTGGCTTTAAGGGTGCTGCAGTTGCACTGGGGGACTCCAGCAGTGAGGCTGTGGCTCAAACGCCTTCTCATTGCTGGTAGTTGGGTGAACATACCTATATGAGACAAACAGGCTGGTGTTTACTAGTAGCAAATGGCTCCTCTGGTTCCAGCTAGTGAGGCTGTGCTGGGACAGCCCACAAGGCTTGGGGTGTTCATGTGCCAAGTCATAGAATCACAGAATGCTTACAGTTGGAAGGGACCTTGAAGATCATCGAGTTCTAACCTCTCTGCCATGGGCAGGGACACCTCTCATTAGACCAGGTTGCTCAAAGCCCCATCCAGCCTGGCCTTGAACACCTCCAGGGATGGGGCATTCACAACTTCTCTGGACAACGTGTTCCAGTATCTCGCCACCCTCATGGTAAAGAATTTCTTCCTGATATCTCATCTAAATCTCCCCCCTTTCCATGTAAAACCATTACCCTGTGTCCTGTCGCTCCACTCCCTGATAAAGTCCCTCCCCATCTCTCCTGTAGGCCCTGCCTCTCCCCATCTCAGGACAGCTTGAGCTTCCCTACCAAGACCTGAGCAACAGTCACTCATGTGCTGCATTGTCACTAATGCTCCTGAGATGTGCACGTTCTGCCATATTACTGATTTTTCTTCTCTTTCTCACCTTCCTCTCCTCCAACAGCTGTTATGGCCTTTCTATTCGACTTGAAAGATCTTGTGGATCTCATGTCCATTGGGACCCTCCTCGCTTACTCGTTGGTGGCAGCCTGCGTGTTGGTACTGAGGTATGGATGTAGAAACAGATGTACCACAGATGTGGATGTACCAATACAGATAGAAATCCATACAGCAATAAAATGCTCTCACAGTTTTCATGGACTCACTGTGGACATCTCCAGCTATAAGCATGTGAAGAACTACTTCCTTTAAGTTCATGGGGGATTGTGCTAGTTGGATCTGCAAAGACATTCTCTGAACTTAGTTAATCCTTGGTCCATGCCGTTCCTGCTGAGGTCAACCCTGAACTCTGTGGGTTATATGCCAATGGGTAGGGATGAGAAATGAGTGTTCCTGGATGCCTGTGTTGTCATCAGTCTTGTTCCCACCAGGGATACAGTTTCAGGTCGTCTTACTTTTGAAAGTGTGTGTATGTCTTTTAGAAGTGCTGAGCTTCCACAGCTTCCCTAACCTAAGCTGGAAATCGAGTATTTTCATTGCTTGGCACCTCATGGACAACAGCTCTCAACCCGTGAGGACTGTATTTTGAAGGCTGTGTTACTGAAAAATACCTTTGTGTTCAATGACTTACTCAAAGTCTGGTGGAGTTTTTTTACCTGCTTGCAGCAAAAGCATTGAACTAAGACCTGTCTTGCAGCAGATGAAGGACTAGTGCCGTTGTGTCACACTGTTGCTCTTTGCCTGTGCTGTCCACCCTGTCCCTTGAAAATCCGTGATGATTTTCCTTGCCCTTCTTACTTTTCCTCTGATTTCCCAGTCCCCTCTTCTCCATACAGCTGTAAATGGTTTCTTAATTTATTTTTGCAAGCTGCTGTACCCACTGTATGGCATTTTCCCCATCGTAGATTTGCAGAGCTGACAGCCTGTCTTGTAGCAGCCCGGGCACCTGGTTTGGCTGCCCCATTGGCTGCCTAATGAAGTAGCAGCTGAATTGTTTCCAAAGCTGTAAGGTCCTGCCACTAATACCCTGCTGTGGCTGGAGCCAAGGTTTTCACTGCATTTCTCAATTTGCAGTGTTTCACAAATGCCTTCTTTGCAAAGACATCCCCACAGGAGCTATTTTAAGGTGGCTTTCAAAATGGCCCTTTTCTTTAGTCAGGCTTATGGCTGTGAGTCAAGGACAAAACCTTCTGTAAAACAGAGCTGAGGTTGGAAGAGTGTTTTTTTCTGTGTAGATCCACATGGTTGTGCATTGGGACCTGGTTGAATGAGGTGCATGTCCACACATGCAAGAGAAATAATCACCATTTTTTTGGCAGCAGACAAACTAGCAGAAGAGATGGGGATGGAGGCGCATGGGGCACCAAGCGTGTCGCTGCGGGTTGTGATCAGCAGCTGCCGGGGGGTGGTATCTGCTGAGCTGTTAGCTCAGCCACCTTCATGCCAAAATACAAGAGCTAAACTGCTGCAGATAACCCAACAGCCTGGGTATGACTGTCTGTCCCCCTGCTGCTTCTTTCTGCGGTCCTCACTGCCATCACTCAATTATATTTTGGTGACACAGATGATAGGGTGTATGGAAGAGCACTGTTCAACGCTGACATTACAATCAAGCTGTAGGTGATAGCAGCTGACCGTATTTGCTCATGTTATGACAACGTTATTCCTTGGATTTCCCTCTGAAAGAGAAGAGTGTAGACATTATGTGTGGCTTTTCTGGTGCTATAGTGATCTGAGGTGCAGCCATGGCTATCTGTGTGGCATTTAAATGAACAATACTTTGCACCAAACCAATAAGCTCTTTGTTTCGTTTCCCTTTTCCCAGGTATCAGCCAGAGCAGCCTAATTTGGCATACCAGATGGCTAGGACAACAGAGGAGACCGATAACAACGAGTCTGTGAGCACCAGTGAGTCGCAGGCTGGATTTCTGCCAGAGGAAGAGGAGAAATGTTCCCTCAAAACCATACTGTGTCCCCCAAATTCGGAACCTTCCAAATTCTCTGGCTCGGTGGTGAATGTCTCAACCTTCATCATTGGTAAGCACTGGGCAAGTAGGTCCTTGTACTCACCGTGGTGGGAAGGCTCACCTCCTGGCTCTTATAATGGCCAAAATAACTGAAGATCTACAGATTAAACTTATGTCTTGAAAATAAATCCACAGGTGTGTGTGTGGAGGTGGGGGGTGTATAGGCAGAAGGGCACATCTCTTACAGTTCGCTTTTTCATGTGTTGCTGTTTTGTTGGCTGGGCTTTCAGATTCTGCTTTGCCTGCTTGTGGTTTTGGTTTGTTTTTTTTCCCTGTTACTAAGAAAAGAGTCAGTAAGTCTTTGGTGTCTGTTCACAGGTTTCCTTATCGTGGGTGGCTGTATCCTCTCTATCTTTGAGCCAAACACTCTGATAAAGGCCCTATGGATTATTGCTGTCATCCTTGTTCTTCTTGTCAGCTTCATTATATTTAAACAGCCTGAAAGCAAAACCAAGCTCTCCTTTAAGGTGAGTATCCTGAGAGGTGTAGCTAGAAAAGAGCTTCTTGGGAGGTGGTTGGAGGAGGAAGAGCATGTTGGCCTGTATCAGAAGGGAGGACTTGGCCAAGTGGACATGCAGAGAATATGGACATGAGAACTTCTCCATGCAAGGCTGCCAATTGAGCTGATGGTTTGAGCTTTCCAGCTAGAGTGGCTGTAACCTCTTGTAGTCTGTGCTCATTGCCTAAAGGGATGTCCTACCAGAGCTCAGCTCAGCCCAGCCCAGCCTCCGAGTGTGGTTTCCTCTTAAGCTCTAACCTCAAATGTCAGCGTAGGTGCTTTGCTGCAAAGTGCAGCAGGGCAGAAGGACTGTGCCAAGCCTGTTGCCCAGCAGTGCCCCATGGGCAGAAGTGGATTTGGCACAGAATGAGGAGCTGAAAGGGTTAGGTAGCTGAGAGGTTGGAGGAGGGAACCAAGAGTGGAATGCCACATGTTGTCAGGCCAGAGGTGGAAGGAGGGGACTTTGAAGGAAATGTAAATGGTGCTGGAATCCAGGAGAAGCTGAGAGGGCGGAACCTGGTGCAGAGATGTGGCCAGAAGGGAAGGGCAGGACAGTGCTTTTGAAAGCAGATGGTTGTAGGATACGGAAGAGACAGAGACCAGAGGAAAATGGGGTGGTTTTGAAAGGCCATTTCAGACTGTGAATACAGAAGGAGAGAGAACCCAAGAAGCAAGCTTGTGTGTGCGAATCAAAGGCTTACTCACTAAAAGGCTCTATGAAAGTGCACTTCCATGTCTCACTTAGTCCCTATGGAGACTAAGAGATGACCATTCTCTCTCTAACAGCTTAAAGTATGAAGAACTCTGGTTTTCCTGCCCTCTCCAATCACATGATCCTTTCTACATTAAACAAACGCTGGAATGTGAAGGGTTTTCCCCCCCGTGTAATCTTGCAAGTCATGTTTATCATATTGATTTCAGGTTATTTCCCCAATTTATTAAATTACTTTTGGATTCTAATCCCATCCTCCAAACTGCTCTCATTTTGACTGCTCTTCAATTACAGTATTTCACTAAATTCTCTAATTTTAATAATTTAACCCAACCAGAGTTGCCCAGTTGCCACACTTGTACTGTTTGCAGCTCATCTTGTGGTTATGGTCTCAGAAGCAGAAATTAAATGTGCAGGAGCAGGAAGCTTTGGAATTGTCATATAGATGGTATTTTCTGAGCTTGCTCCCGAGGAGATCTCTTTGCCTTACACTCAGTATATTTTACCTCCTATTTTTCCCCCTCAGCCACTACCCTGTCTGAGAAAAAAAAAAAATTAGATCTGTTTTCTGCTAAATCTGTAATGGTTGTTCCATGATTTTTCTCCAGAGTCTCTGGGAATCCAAGGCTGAGTGGTTTCTTCCCTAGTTGTTTTTCTGTATTTCTTTTTAATAGGTAATTTGTCTCCCTTCTGTAGTCTTTAGAAACCTTACCGACCTACCCAGAGCTCTCAGAGGTGCCTATTAATAGTTCAGAGATCACTTCTGCAATCTCTGAGTAAATAACTCACCCCCCTGGGGAAATCTCATTTGTCCCTACTGACTTGAGAAAGCCTAATTTAGAAAAATATTCTTCTTCCGATTTCTAATTTGTGTGTCCATCCCGTTTCTTTAATGATGTGAACAGCTGCTCACCATAAATATTTTTTTCTGGTGAAGCTTAAATCAAGAAAGGCTTACAACATTTCATCCTGCTTCTTTTTGTAAATCTCCTTTTTCCTTAGGAGTGGAGTTCACTTTCCCCTTAGTTTCACCATATTCACAAACTTATTGTTACAATTTGTCCTTTCTGATTTTGTCTTTACATGTCTGTGCTATTTCTTTGTATTCTGATTTTTGCATTTTGGATTTTAGCTTTACCGTCTCACTCTTCTTTGTTTCTCAGATCATTAAGGCATTCTTGGTACAGCCGCACTCCTCTCTTACAATATTTTCCTGGCTTTTTTTCTGCTCTGGGACAATTTGCTCTATATTGCTTAATTACCTTGTTACCTGCTGGATGAAGTCCTCAGGTCACTTTTCTGGCATTCCCCTAACCTTCTTCTCCTGGGCTTCAGTAGGTGCCTGTCAGGATGCACTCCTTGGTTTTTCCCTCTTCCTCCTTCCTCCCACCAGTGTTTAGTATTGCTGCTAAAATTTGCCTCTTGCCTCCTTCCAGACCCCAAATAAACGACAACCATTCTTAAAACAGGTGAACATCCCTCTCCTGCGGTAGATTGATGTCCTTTGTTTTGGTCTAACCTTGCCTTTTCTCAGCTCTGGCAGCTCAATGGTTGGTAACAGCCGTCATGTCTCCTTTACAAAGGCATGCAAAGTTCTTGCCTGCCCATTGATCTGCCCCGTGGATGTAATGAATGTATCCCTCTTTCTTTTTTAGGTACCCTTTTTACCTTTTCTTCCTGTTGTGAGTATTTTTGTGAATGTTTACCTCATGATGCAGCTAGACAAAGGCACGTGGATACGGTTTGCAGTCTGGATGCTCATAGGTGAGTTTGAGAGGGTAAAAAATTGCATGTGTTCAAAGCTACTAAATTGTGTTAATCTTAAATTTATTGTAGCATTCTAGAGAGGGGTTCTTGCGCTCTCATCATCCTTCGCTGACCTCGGTGACTTAACTGAAGTCATTTAGGCAGCGTGTCTCAAGCCTTGTTTTAAAATCCAAGTGTCAGGAAGACTTTGTGAGGACAAAACAGCAACACATGAACCAACCATGCAGTGTTTCTTGTTGGCTGGCCTTGAGCTGCCAGTCCAGGTGGTGGGGCTTCCGCTTCTGGAGCTGAAGGACCCAAGCTGCATCCCAAAGTGCTCCCAGGAGCCACGCGGAGAAGGCTGAATTGCCTGAAATGCCCAGGGAGTTTGTTACGATGAAAACAAGTAAGATGAGCATCGGTTTGGGATGTATTTTACTGAGATGGAGGCTGTAGGCACACAAATGCAGAGAGAAAGCTCCCTGCAGGACAGACTGTGATGAACTCGCTGAAAAGCATGAGAAGTTTATTCTATAATCAGCATCCCCCTTTTGGGGCCTAGATAGATTGTCTTTTAAAGACCGATGCCCGTGTTAATGGCTTTTTTTTCTAAAGAAGGCAGTGGCTGTCTGCTAGAAGCCAGCTCTTGGGATGGCTGGACTTATCCCTGGTGTAACCTGTGTCGGTGGGAGTGAGTAGGGGTTTCTCTTCCCTTCCAGAGCTAATGGTGCCCTCTCCCCTTTGGCTTCTGCAGGCTTTATCATCTACTTTGCCTATGGAATATGGCACAGCGTGGAAGCCACCTACACGGCCTCAGCAGAGGCGGAGAGAAACACGGACGCGGGTTCGGACAGCTGTAAATGACTGTGTGTTTGGCTTACGGGCAACTGGGGAACGGCTGCAGGGAAGGAAGCCTTACGGTGGGGATCCTGCAGCGGGCTCCGTCCGGTTAATCAGTAATGCGGGAATAAGGAAGCCTAACGCGGGACTCCCCGGCCCTGTTGCTGCAGCTTGCAGTTTGCTTTGTAGCACAGTTAAAAGGGATCACAAGGAAAAAAGCCACACCTCCAGCATACTCCCAGCGACACTGTCAGCTAATCTGGGGCTATGCGCCTCCTTTCCTCTCTCTTTTTTCTTTTTTTTTTTCTTTTCTCTCTTCCCCCTCCAGTGTGTAGAAAGAAAACTGCTTCTGCGTGCCAGTTAACCTTAAATGCTGCTATGAAACCAGGCCTCACAAAGGTCTTTCTTTCAGTAGCCCCAGGAATTACCTCCCCACGGACACTCTACCTGATTGTACATGGAGCAGGTTTTGCAGTGCTACTGTCAGGCTTAGACCACATCTGTCCTTCACCCGTTGTGAGCTGTACCCCACCTGTACGCACAAAAAGAGGCTCTTGCCAAGCACCAGCTTCCACCTGGTTGAGAAAGCACCTGCAAGGCTTGCATTCTTTAAAGCATCAGGTCTCGTAGTTCTTCTTGTATTTACCTGTTTGGGTTTTTTTAACTTCTTACTCATATGCTTTAAAGCACACCGCTGCTGTGAAGTGCTGGGAGGGTTTGTGGGTGCCGCTTGTTGAGTGTCATTTGCCAGTGCTCAGGTAACACCATCAGATGTTTCTGCTGACAGTAGGCTCAGCAGAGGAACTGCCAGCTTTCGCCATAAAATTCTTTGTTGCAAGTACTTGAATGGCTTGAATAGAACGGGTGTCTCCAAAGAGCTGTCCTACCTCTTTGCCTCGGAAATCACCAGTGATGTGGCTGTGGAAATCACTGGTGGGGTGGGGTGGCTAGCAGAAGGGAGCCCAGCTCTAACAACAAACGGGGCCCTATTTTTTCTCTCCCCACATCAGTTTTGTGTGCTGGACGTGTGGTGTCAGCAAAGGGTTTGGCCGTGAGACTTTGGTTTGGTGTTGGCGGGTGGAACGTGTTTCTGCCCCGGGAACGGGAAGCACAGGAGGATCCTCAGGGGCTTGAACTTCATCTGTGGGCAGTGCCTGGTGTCTGCTCCCTGCCCGGTGAAGGGCTGTGGGGGTGTGCAGGGGCTCCTCGGTCCCAGTAGAGCACGCAGCCTAGAAAATATCACTAAGATCTAGGGCCTGGCTTCCTGAGAAGAGTTTTCCCTTTGGGGCTGGAGATCATCTCCAGAGCCTGACTGTCATGAAAGGTGGGAGATTAAGAGTTGAGACCACGGTCTGTGTTTGGTTGGCTATTGCAGGTGGAGCCTTGGTTTTGCTGTAAGATGAATACTATTTTTTTTTATTTCTCTCCAGTAGCTTTCCCAAGCCAAAGTCACTACCCCAAAAAAGGCTTGTTAAGGCATCGGGAAGGTGGGCCGTGCCCATGTATGCCACTGATCTAAATTAACACTTCAGCTTGTATTGAAAAACAAATCATAGAATCATGGAATGGTTGGGTTGGAAGGGACCTTTGAAGATCATCTAGTCCAGCCTCCCTGCCACAGGCAGGGACATCTTTCACTAGATTAGCCCTGTCCAACCTGACCTTAAACACTCCTAAGACGGGACATGCCAAATAGATGCTGCAGAAATCCCCTCTCCTGACCTGAGTGGGTGCTCCCTTACGTGTCCTCCAGGCTACTGCCTCTGAACACCAGACAATCTTTACTCTGTTTGTCA
This sequence comes from Tringa tobata, assembly GCA_033628505.1. Classification (NCBI taxonomy): domain Eukaryota; kingdom Metazoa; phylum Chordata; class Aves; order Charadriiformes; family Scolopacidae; genus Tringa; species Tringa tobata. Next base: position 670,812 of record JAHREE010000351.1, on the reverse strand, counting down.
GCGTGGCTCTCACTGACAAAGGGATGGACTCTTTTCCCTGCCGTTCAGTTGGAGAACTGAAGAACAGACCCCTACATGTTGTGACCGGGGTCTCACTGGGCATCTGCTGCAGCAGAAGGGGGAACCAGACCATCTGGATTACACAGCTGGACCGTGGACCATCTCTCACAGGTGTCCAAGAGAGACTTTATAGCCTTTCTGCCCACTGAGGAGTTTTAATTTGGCCGCCTCCTAGTACCCTGGGAGGCTCTTCTTGCCTCTTACCACCTGACAAGCCTTTGCACCTCGTGCATATACAAACTCACTCAAGCAGGGAGAGAAGGGTATCGAAATCAAAAGCCAGTAGGTTGAGGTCTATTCTGTTTAAACATGGGCAAGCTCTACACGCTCCATGGCCCCCCAGGAAGCCCAGAAGGTCTGGTGGGAGGGGGGGAAGGCGTGAACTCGGAGGGGAGCAAAGTTTCCTGTTGTACCAAAAATGGAGGGATGTTTTTCCCTACCTTGGGTACCAGCTTCTGAGCAATTAAGACATTTGGCAATGACCATTTTGGGGTGAATTCTGACTGGAAGTGTGTTTCCAAAGAAAATTATTTAAAAATATGCAGATTTCTTGCTGTATGTAACTTTTTTTTAATATATAAATGTTAACTTATTTTTGTTGTCTACTTAGGGGTCTATTCTGGTATTTATATTACATAACTTCGTTTCAGCTTTTGTGGCATATAACAGCACCACATAGAAGAAGGGAAAGTCCTGATGGGCGTCATTTTTCTTCAGTCGCCTTTTCTCTGAGAAGGTCCATAGGAAAAACTTTCCATGTCACCAGATTCAGTATTTAAACATGCCATTACCTGTACCACTCCCAGATCCACCCGCTCCAAATTTGCCAGTGTAGGTTGAGGATCCTTAGCCCCATCTCCCACTCCTCCATCGTGACTTCTTCAACCCATCGGTTCCCTGGTGGTGGGAGCTTCCCTCCCTCTTGCTGTTTGTTGCTACTCACCAGATGCACAGAGGTGGAGGGGGCCTGCAGCCCTTTGTGGTGACAGGGAAGTGTAGGTTTCTCCCTGGCTCTCTATCTGCTTCCCCCATGTCCAGCTGGACCTGGGGACCTCCTGGCCTCCTCTTCACATGGCTTGACCCAGGGAGGGGACCGGTGTGGAGGTGCTGAGTTGGACACAGCTGGTTACTCCTGCCCCATCCCTTCCTGGCCGCATCCACCCCTTGCTTGTATGTTTTGTGAGCTGAAAGGAAAATTTGACCGTCTCTTTCTAGGACAACGCCAAGGACTTTACTGAATGGATGGGGGTTTTTTTGTTTGTTTGGTTTTTTTTATTTTATTTTACTGTCTCCTTTGCCTCCCTGCTGATGTCTGCATGTAACATAGATCAAGCCAGGTATCTTTGAAAACATGCAACTGCTGCTGTAACCTTGCTGTTGTGGACGATATGCCTTCATTTGAGCTTTTCTTTGTAAATAGTCATTATTTTATTGTGAGAATATTTTGTACAGATGCAGAGCGTTTCGCTGTATGGAGAGGTGGGAATGGAGGAGCGATGCCTTTGCTCGGTGTGAGAGTAGATCCTTGTCTGCCAAAGCTGAGAGATGTGGTAAAAACAGCTTGCCTGATCTTTCTGGCCAGGCTCTGGCCTGAAGGACTTGACCTTATTTTAGTGTGTTTGGTGGCTCCTGGGCTGCTGGCGTGGGAGGAGCCCTATGGAAAAGCTGTTGGAAGGGTCCTACTGACCACTGGTGTGCAGAGGTGTGCAGCGCCGAAGCTGCGGCACGCTATGTATCCAAATTTGCTATATAGCTGCCAGCTAGCCTTTCTCAATGGAAAATTGGTGGCTAAACAGCTCCTCCCACCCCTGTCACACACCCCACCCCCCCCAAAGAAAAAGAAGTTTTGTCCAAAATGACTAGCTTTTGCTTATTTGCTTACAACTTTCATTCTTTGGTTCACTGAAAACCATTACTGGCCAGGTACTGGCCACTGGCCAGGTTTTGGCTTTGTTTCACCCTATTCCCATCCCTCAGGATGGAGTTTGCTGCTGGTTCTGGCAGCGAGTGCCCGTGCTGGGTGTCGGGCAGCTCTGCAGCGTGGGGAGGGGGGTGTGGGGCTGCCCCCCTGCCCACCAGCGGGGGCCAGGCTGTGCTGCAGCCAAAGTGCTGCTGTTTCGGGGCCGTTTGTGCTTGGTCACAGCCGGGGAGAGGGGGCTGCAGGGGACCACGCTGGTGAAAGCGTGTCCGGTGCTGAGGCCACAGGTGGCTGTTCATCACCAGGGCTTTGGGAGGGTGGTGTTTGAGCCGGGGGTGCTTGCCCCGGGTGCTCCCACCCTTCCTCCACCCCGGGTGAAAACAAGCTCCTATTCATGGTGTACAGAGGGGACCTGTCACTGCCTCCTGCCTCCATTCCTACGAACTCAGAGACCAGAAGGCAATCCGATAGGATATGATGTTTATATTTTGCAAAATCTGCGTAAAGTTGCATTTTATGTTCTAATGCATTCCAGTGGGATTTCATAAATTCCCCTCTCCTTCCCTCCCCCTGGAAAGCCATGTACAAGTGAGCGTTGCTGTCATCTGCCCCAGCGGGCGATGGGCGACAGGCAGGTCAGGCGAGCTGGAGGGGCTTGCTTTGACGGGGAGGAGGAGGAGTGCTGCTGGTTCTCGTGCAGAAGGCTCCCCTGCGTCTGTGCCTCCCCTTCCAAAGGAAGCCTCTTCCCTCTGGCAGAAAAAGCATCTCTCTTTCTAAAACCTTGCGACATCTGCTGGGCCCGACTTTATGGGAAGGTTTCGTTTCTTCCTTCTCCTTAGGGAAAAATTGCACTTGTTCAAGGCTACACCTGTGTGTACAGAGTGGACCAACACTCGCCACCTCCCCTTCCCGCAGGGCCCTCAGCCTCATTTGGGCATCCCAAAAGCCGGCTGATGGCAAAGCTGCCTCCCTGGTTGCTCTGCCCGTGGCTGCTCGCCTCGTGGTTTGTCATTCATTTCCCACTCCAGCGGGGATACCTTCCCCATAAACCCCCCCGGGCTGCCTTTTGCTGGGCATTACGGTTGGAACCGGGGTCCCGTGGGGTGCCAGACACCCAGCTGGACACCAGATGATCCAGAAACGTCTCTGCCGGCAAGAGCCAGACCTCGATTTTTCTCAGGGTATTTGCTCCTGGCTCACACTGCGAGACACGAGGTTCCTCTGGGGCCTGGCAGGCTCCAGCCAGCCAGAGGCACCTCTCCCCCTTGATGCCACGCAGGGCAATGGTTTTGGCAGAGGGACTCACGTTTTGGGGACAGCGGTGGGAAGGGAAGGGTTCCCCTGCAGCATGTTGTGTCTTCCAGCTGGGCTGGGTGCAAGGAGAGGAGGAGCCGCTGGCAGCCCCGGGGCGATGTGCCAGCAAACCTAGTGTGAGTTCGGGTCATGTCAGTAAAGGGGTTTTTACTGATTGAAGCCATGGAAGAGTCTGTATATTTTTATTTTTTAATTATTAAGCAAAATGCAAATACCTTTCTGTTGTCTGTTTGATGGTCTATTTTCCTAATGATTTCTCAGAATTTCTTAGGGGCGTGATAAATAGTTTTAATGCTTGTTCTGCAAACAAATCTATTTTTTATCTTTTGTATCTTTGGTTTGGTTTGATTTTTAATTATTTTTTTTTTTACCGTGTTCATGTAGCGATTAAAGCCTTAAGTTTTAAAATGTGAACCTTGCCCCCAGAGCGCAGCGCGGGTGTGCGGCTACTTTTTATCCTGGCGACACTGTAAATGCTTCTCCCCTGAACCATGCTTTTGGAATTTGGAAGTTCACTTGTAATTGCGTGGTACAGCATTAAAACATTTTTTCTTGATACCCAAATAAGTGATGCCTGTTGTTTACTCACATTTGTAAGCCTGCCTCTGGTTTCCAGCTTCTTCCAGCGTCTGCTGGCTGTCCCAGTCTCTCCAGGACAGCACTTGCTGTGGGAGCTGTTGACTCTGCCCCATCTCTGGGGTTTGCTGAGCCCAGTGGGACAATACGTAATTTGGGGAATTTGCCGCAGGCTGGGGTCTGTGCTCGACGCTGAGCAGCTGACAGTGAGGTGAGTCTCTCCCTGTCTTCTGGTACCAGTTCTGAGGTGGGACTTCATGAACCTTTCCTTTTCATCTCAGTCCTGGTCCTTCATGGCTTCCTCTGTGCCAAGGGCCTGGTGGGAAATCTTTCAGGAGGACGTTGAGGCCCCACAGTTTTGGGCCCCTTATCACAAACAAGACATTGAGGTGCTGGAGCGGGTCCAGAGAAGGGCAACGAAGCTGGTGAGTGGTCTAGAGAGTAAGTCTTATGAGGAGAGGCTGAGGGAGCTGGGGTTGTTCAGCCTGGAGAAAAGGAGGCTGAGGGGAGACCTTACCGCTCTCTACAACTACCTGAAAGGAGGGTGTAGCGAGATGGGGGTCAGTCTCTTCTCCCAAGTCACTGGCGATAGAACAAGAGGAAATGGCCTCAAGTTGCGCCAGGGGAAGTTCAAGTTGGATATTATGAAAATTTTTTACACTGAAAGGGTTATCAAGCATTGGATTGGGCTGCCCAGGGAAGTGGTTGAGGCACCGTCCTTGGAGGTATTTAAAAGACAGGTTGACATGATGCTTAGAGACATGGTTTAGTGGTGGTTTTTTATCAGAGTTAGGTTGATGGTTGGACTAGATGATCATAAAGATCCCTTCCAACCTAGACAACTCTATGATTCTATGATTATCAGGCACCTTCCTGAGGTGGGACATGCTCTGGCCCCTTCTCGATCCTTGTGGCAAAGCCTGAGGTTGCCCTCAGTGGGAGGGGGTGTTGAAATGCGGGTGACCAGCACGCTACCCAGCGTGCCTGTTTGCTGCCCTGCCTGAACCACCAGCAGAAACGTTCCCCTCACCTCTTGCTGAAGCATGACACCTTAATACAAACACTGAGTTTCAATAAGGCCAAGTGCCGGGTCCGGCATTTCGGTCACAACAACCCCAGGCAGTGCTACAGGCTTGGGGCAGAGTGGCTGGAGAGCTGCCCGGCAGAAAAGGACCTGGGGGTGTTGGTGGACAGCTGGCTTAACATGAGCCAGCAGTGTGCCCAAGAAGGCCAACGGCATCCTGGCCTGTATCAGGAATAGCGTGGCCAGCAGGAGTAGGGCAGTGATGGTGCCTCTGTACTGGGCACTGGTGAGGCCTCACCTCGAGTACTGTGTTGAGTTCTGGGCCCCTCACTACAGGAAGGACATTGAGCTGCTGGAGCGTGTCCAGAGGAGAGCCACCAAGCTGGTGAGGGGTCTGGAGAACAAGTCCTATGAGGAGAGGCTGAGGAAACTGGGCATGTTTAGTTTGGAGAAGAGGAGGCTGAGGGGAGACCTCATTGCCCTCTACAACTACCTGAAAGGAGGGTGGAGAGAGGTGGGGGTTGGCCTTTTCTCCCAAGGGAATAATGACAGGACCAGGAGGAAATGGTCTGAAGTTGCGTCAGGGAAGGTTTAGATTAGATATAAGGAAGAATTACTTTACTTAGAGAGCGGTCAGGCACTGGAACAGCCTGCCCAGGGAGGTGGTGGAGTCACCATCCCTGGAGGTATTTAAGAAATGTGTAGATGTGGCACTTCGGGGCATTATCTAGTGGCTGAGATTGTAGGGGTGGGGTTTTTTTTTTTGTGTGTGCATGGTTGGACTCGGTGATCTCAGAGGTCCTTTCCCCAACAATGACAATTCTGTGATTCTGCGGACCTAGTCTCCTGGCAGCCCCAACCCTACTGGAAGCACCCTTAGAAAATGAACCTATGGGATTTTTTGATCCAATTTACAGCGTGTGAGCCACAGTCAGGTAACCCATCCCACCAGCCCCGCTGCCAAGAGGCTCAGTGGCTGCCCACCTTACGTCCTCACCGCAATGGGGTAACCCTCTAGTGGGGTTTTGCTTTGTTTTCCATTTATCCCGGTTCCTGTGTGCCCAGACATACACAAAACACCACAGGACACGCTGGTTCGTGCGCGGTGGCCCCTGTGTGCCCTGGCGCATGTGTTTATTATCAGGAATATATTACACTTATTTGTACATCATAACTGAAATAATACAAACTCTTCCTGTAACCTTTAGCCACGAAAAGTTAAATGGGACCACTCCTGCTGCCTGGCAAACTGTGCAGAGGCTCCTCAGCGTGTCCATGGGACACAACCACCATCAGTGCAGAGACGTAAAATACCTGATTTTGCACTTGATAGTTTTTCCTTTCCCCCCTCACCCCCCGCCACCACCCTCAGTCTTTGCCGCTGGGCATCTCCTGGGACAACCCCCCTGAGCTGGCCACCACGGGAGGTGCCGTCCCAGTGGGGACAAACGGCCCTTTCCTGCAGAAAACCAGAGCTTTCCTGCAGCTTTCCGTGCCCCCCGCTGGCTGCCGGCTCTCCTGCTGTCCCACCGCTGTCACCCGCTGCTGGTCCCTGGAGCCCCTTCAGAGCAACTCTCAGCTGGTTTTATTGCCGCTGCGGCCTTCTGCGTTGAATAAAGATTAACCAAATCAAACGTCTCCTTTTTATACAAAAGGACAATAAAACCCAGCTCAGAGCTGGCTGCGTTCCCTCTCCTGCCAAAGGCCATTCCACCCTCCAAAGCAGGAAAAGCCACCGCGCTGGCCATGGCCTTTGGGAAGTCTCCAGACCCCCAAAAGCAAAAGCCCCTTCCCCTTGCTCGTCTTGGAGCAAGGGATGGCCAAGGAGCAAGGACTAGAGAAGTGGCCCCCAGACCCCTAGGAATGCCAAGCTCAGCCCGCAGGGTCACAGCTCCCTGGCGAGAGCTCCCTTGGTCACCAGCTTGGCCACGTGCTTGGGGGTCTCCACTCCCCTTCACACCTACTCCGGCATGGAGGGACAGGGCAGGGGAAGAGTGGGAAAAAAGGAGTGACCTTTTTGGGGGAAAAAAGTCCATGTTTCTGGCCTTGCACCAGAAGGAACCACTCTTCAGGGCCCCACAAGGGTGGGTTGCTGAGTCCCTGCTGGTCAGGCAAAACTTCCTGCAGCTTTGCTAGTGATCGGGCAGGCCCCAGAGGTCGTGCCACGGAAGAACCCAGTGAAAGGCAGGATTGGGAGGCAAAACTTAGATGGGAAAGGGATTGGCAATGATACCAAACGATGGTGGAGCTGGGATCGGTCCCAGTTTTCCCACCGTAAAAGCCCCACTCCCAATTCACTGCTGGAAGCATCTCTTGCATATGAATTTAAACCAACAAAGTGATAAGGAAAGCACCAGAAATAGAGGGAAAGCATGAATAAATTAAAAAAGGGAGGGCTCAGCCAGCCCATCAGTATGCTCTAGTGTGTTCAGCTGGAAAAGTTCAGATTAGCATCGTGGCAACAACTCTGGTTGTGTCATCTCACCCATTTTTTAGAAAGGTAAAAAGGAGGACCCTAGAAACTACCAACAAGTCAGCCTGACTGATCTGGTAGCCTTCTGTGGTGGAGTGACTGTGTTGGTGGATAAGGGTAGAGCAACAGGTGTCATCTACCTGGGTTTCTGTAGGGCCTTTGACGCAGCCCCACACAACATCCTTGTTGCTAAACTGGAGAGATAGAGGTTTGATGGATAGGTGTTGGATATGGACTCAGCTGGATGGCTGCAGCCAAAGACTTGCAGTCAAGTGCTCAATGTCCAAATGGAGATGAGTAACAAGTGGTGTCCCTCAGGGGTCTGTGCTGGACCAGTAGTTTAATACCTCTACTAATTACTTAGGCAGTGGGATTGAGTGCACCCTCAGCGAGTTTGCAGATGACACCACACCAAGTGGTCTGGTTGATGCTCCTGAGGGAAGGGATGCCATCCAGAGGGGCCTGGACAAGTTCAAGAAGTGGGCCCATGCGAACCTCATGAGGTTCAACAAGGCCAGGTGCAGGGTCCTGCACATGGGTCAGGGAAGTTCCCGGTATCACTACAGGCTGGGGGATGAAGGGATTGAGAGCAGCCCTGCTGAGAAGGACTTGGTGGTACAGGTGGATAAAAAGTTGGACATGATCCAGCAATGTGCGCTCACAGCCCAGAAAGCCAACCACATCCTGGGCTGCATCAAAAGAAGTGTGGCCAGCAGGTCGAGGGAGGGGATTCTGCCCCTCTACTCTGCTCTGGTGAGACCCAACCTGGGAGTACTCCATCCAGCTCTGGAGCCCTTAGCACAGGAAGGACATGGACCTGTTGGAGCAGGCCCAGTGGAGGGTCACAAAGATGATCAGAGGGCTGGAGGACCTCTCCTGTGAAGACAGGCTGAGAGAGTTGGGGTTGTTCAGTCTGAAGAAGAGAAGGCTCCAGGGAGACCTTAATGTGGCCTTTCAATACATAAAGGGGGCTTATAAGAAAGCTGGAGAGAGACTTTTTACCAGGGCCTGTAGCAACAGGACAAGGGGTAACGGCTTTAAACTGAAAGATAGTAGACTTAAATTGGACATAAGGAAGAAATTATTTACAATGAGGGTGATGAGACACTGGAACAGGTTACCCAGAGAAGTTGTAGATGTTCCATCCCTAGAAGTGTTCAAGGTCAGGTTGGATGGAACTTTGAGCAGCATGATCTGCTGAAAGATGTTCCTGCCCATGGCAGGAGGGCTAGACTTGATGGTCTTTAAAAGTCCCTTCCAACCCGAACCATTCTATGATCTCATTGCATCAGAATTGCATGGGCAGACCTCAACATGACAATGCAGTTGATATTCCAGATATCTGGGCATTTAGCAAGTGTGAAAGTGATTAGAATTGTATACTTGGCAAGGAGGGGCTTTGTATGTGTGTGTGTGTGTTAGGTATCTATCCTACTTGCAGCTTGTATTTGCTGGACACACTAAAATCTAGTAATGCACTTCAACAGTAGTAGTTGGTGTGGCAGGATCTATTCTAACAAGATGCTCAGTTTACTCAGTATCACAGTATCATGCAAAAGCTGCTACAAAAATAAATTTCTCTAAAAAGAAGGAAAAAAATCACCTTTTTTTTTTTTTTTTTTTTTTTTTTTCAGTGCTGTGGAACAGGCCACAGGCGCTTTGATGATGATTGAAGCTGTATCTAAGCTGCAGCCTGCGAAGCCTGAGTACTTCCCAGGAAAGCTGAAGCAGAGCCCCCATCCGAGCAGAGCCGGGTGGGAAGGAGAGCCGCCCTCCCCGCAGCGCTCCTGCAACCCAGGGGTTTGCTGCACATACCATCTCTCACTTACTTTGACCCTGGTGCTGAGACCAGGAACGCACTCAGGCTCTCTGCCACAAGCTGGATAGAAAAGTATCCCACAGATCTCTTTTTTTCTTTTTTTTTTTTTTTTTTTAAATTATGCTCAGGCGTATTTTTTTTCTTGCGAGCAGTCCCATCCCAGCCGCTCCTCGGCCTCGCCATCCCTTTGGGTGGTGATCACCCCAACCCTGGGTGAATTTTTTTTTTGCTTCTAGGCAGGGAAAGTTAAAGGTAGTTTAGCCACTCTTTTCCATGAATCTTCAAAGTGCTCTGTAACTTTGGGCAAGCTTTAGCAATGTGAAATAATGTATACATATGGAAGGAATCAAATTCTGACCTCATTTGCGTCCATGTAGTCTGCTGCACTCTATTTGGTGTTTCAGATGGGAGGAACCTAGAGCCCTGGCAGGTGCCTGGTATCTCATCCTAATGCTGGAAACCTTTTGGCCAGCAAAGATCAAGGTTGAATAACTTATTTTCTCCTTCTTGCTTATGGGACTCGAAGTAAATCAAAATGGAGAGGAATTTATAACCAGATATTTTAATTGTATTCAAACCAGGACAAGGTAAAATAAGACCTAACTAGGATTTAAAGTCAGTAAAATTGAAACACGTTAACCAGTAACCTCTATCAAATTTGCTAAAACCCTCAGGTTTCTCGTCTCTATCCTATCTCCACTTACAATATCGATGCTAAGAGTTAAAAAGCAGTGAGTAGTATGCGTATCTTGTCTGGTGTTCAATGCAAAGGTGATGGTTTCAAAGGCAGTACTGTCTCAAAATTTCAAAGTCGCTGGTGTTCTTGTTAAATAGAGTACCACTTGGTGGTCATTTGGAAGGCGCTTCTACTTCTGTGTAACTTTCTTCTAGATTGGGTATAAATATTCCTGGGAAGCTAAACAGAAATGCTTTTCATTTAGATACAAGTCTTAGGCACGAGTTAGAAAACTGCTGACTGTCATGAAAATATATCAGCACTTAGTAGTATCCAATAATATAAAAAATGCAATTCAGAACATCTTCAACTACATATATATGTGTGTGCGTCTATATATAGGTATAAAGGTACAATACGTACATGTATATAAACACAGACACATATACAGAAATATTAACAACTTGAACTGTATTTGTAACTAACCTGAAATACTGCAGCAAAAGTTCATTCTGATGAACCATTAATATAGTATTTTCCAACTTTTGGCTCTAACCATAGTTAAAATCTTAATACATCAAACTAACCACTTTGCTATCCTAACCTTCTGCTATCCTAGCTTTTTGCTATCTTCTTTGCTACCCTAATCAACACGTCAGAACCAAGATCTCCTATATGGGGACTATAAGGGTACCCTGCCTAGTGTAAAGCTATGCAGCTACCAAGCATGCTTGCAGCCATGAGCCCTGGGCACCTGATGATGGTAATACTTCCTTGGATGGTAACATTTAGCAGATTGGAAATGCATAAAAGGCAGGGGACCTTTGGCGCGCTGGGGCCAAATCACCGCCGCAAGGTTCTGACTTTAGCTGGAGAGGAGTCCCCTGATGCGCAGCGATAAAAAGAAGTGGACGACGCGGGTGGGAGTTTCACGGGGCTCACGGCATCTCCCTCCTGCAGCTTCCAGAGGAGCTCTTCATTAGTCCTGCTCAGCTTCTTCTTCTCCTCCACTTCTTTCTCAACGTATTCTTGAAGATTAGCGTTCTCCTCTGACAATTGCCTGGAGGGGGAAGCAGGACAACAGGTAAGACTCACCAGTGTGAAGATGGTGGCATTAATGCAGCCAGTGCTTCACAAGAGGCAGGGCCAGGCAGGACACCCAGCACCTCCCCCCATCCCATCCCATCCCATCCCATCCCATCCCATCCCATCCCATCCCATCCCATCCC
>JAHREE010000351.1:500686-655433 GCA_033628505.1 Tringa tobata | reverse complement strand
TGACTGTCCTCTAAGCTGACTTCCCAGGCTGACCTCAAATTCAGAATTTCTCCTGGCAGATGTTCTTTGAAACCAGTACCTACACAGTTACAGGCAAGAAGCAAAGGGCTGCAGCTGGATGCCGGCAGGGAGAGGAGGGTCCGAACCCGGGCACCCTGGCTGCTGTCACAAGTGTGGAGAGAGACTGCCACGTCCAGGTGTCTCAAACTGGTCTGGCGAACCAGACATCAAAAATTCCTGGTTTTCCTCCCCGAGCACAGAAAGGCTGTAGATACCCAGCTCAGACAGTGACACGTGGGTTACAGCTATTCGCAATCAGGTGAGAGGAAACGTAATCCTCACCCCAGCCTGAATGTTACTACAAACAATGCTGCCTTTTAAAAATATCTACATGCAAGAGGCAATTTTTTAAAAAGGCTGAATCATTAATACAGGAGACAGTAGAAAGACAAAACCTAGAATTAAACCAGAGATGGGACGCTGAGGCTTTAAAAATTCAGCTAAAAATTAAATTGCATTTTAGGCCAACGGCATCATTTCTGGCAACAAATGACATCTAGTGTGTTGGGGCAAGTTCAGGTCTAGCATCTCCCCTGGTACCCTTTCTGCCTGGCTCCAGCTGCCTATTTTTGCCTTACAGCAGACTATAAACTCTGGGACAGGGACTGTACTACCCTTCTCTACTTCTGCACTAGGAGCCTTGTCACCCTTACCAGGTTGTGACAAGGGTGCAAACAGACAGTGCAGATGAAACAAACCACCAAAGAACAACCCTGCCTCAGTGACAGTGGCATCGTTATGATGTCTCCCCTGAAATTATCCTATTTCCCACCTTTGTTACCCACTGATTAACAGGTCTCAGGGCACTGACAGTGAGACCAGAAGCCACTGGCAACTTTGCTTTTAGCAGCATGTCAAAATCATGGAAATACACAGACAGATACGTACCCTTCCTTATGTTAAAGTAAGCAAAACCTGATATAAAAAAAATTTTTTTTAATAAAACAAGCAGATCAGGACACCAATGCACTTTCAGGAGGAAATAAGTTTTTCCCTTTCCAAAGTAAGTGCCAGCCTTGGGCAGTTAAAATCTGCAGTCTCCTTTCAAACAGATTCCAAATACCAGCACAAACCTTGTTATGACAGTATTTTGCTCAATTCTGGCTCTGAGTTCTTCATTCTGCTGTTGCAGCACGGTGATTTTTTCTTCCAGTTTAAAATTTTTTTCAACCTGCAATGAAAGAAGGTTCGTTAAGTCTGAAGAAAGCCAAACACCTGATCCAAGAGGATTTGTTCTTTATCTTTATTTGTCCCTAGAGCAACTTCCAAAATTCAAGGATAGATGGAGGTGGTCATCTTGACTGCAGCTGAGATGCAGAGATCTGACTCATACATCATGAATCCCTGGTTATGGGGAGGAAAGAGTTACCCGCCAAGTCAGATTACACCCAGAAGCAACCTTAGACCACTGCTGCAATCACATGAGGTGGGCTTCCCTTTGGAGACACTTCTCTCTACTGCTGGCAGCATCAGCTTAAATGACAGGCTTAAATTAGACGTTTAATTTGAAGCTACAATTAAACAAAATGCATAGAATCATAGAATGGTTCAGGTTGGAAGGGACCTTAAAGATCATCGAGTTCCAGCCCCCCTGCCATGGGCAGGGACACCTCCTGCTAGACCAGGTTGCTCGAAGCCCCATCCAGCCTGACCTTGATTCATCCAGTCCCAAGCATAGGTAGCTTTTCCTCAGGACAGTTCAAGGACAGAGTCTGAGGATGTCAACAGCAGTGTACTAAAACATCAGTAAGATGTTTACAGGCAAGTACCACAGCCTCAGGTGCCCTGTTTTTCCCAAGTTTTGAATTTGACCTACTTTATCACCTTAGTTCTTGGTTTTCCAGCAGTTTGAATTTTGCTGAAGTCAACACTTTTGGAAGAAAACAAGATATTACAGGGTAACCTTATCTCTGTGTGAGCTCAGTTATTGAATTTCCCAACCTTTTGTAAAAAAACAAAATATTGTGTACTGGAGTTTGCAATAACTCACATTTCATGGTGGAGCTATCAGTTTTATGCAGTGGTTTGCAATCTGTGCAGGTAATCGTAAAGGATGCTCCTGATTCTCAGATATTCTGGCCTATCCCAGTATATCCTGTTAGAGCAGAACAAGGATTCTGGCCCTGTTTTGAAATGCTCTGAGAGAGGAATCACTGTCATGGGCACCCTCTCTGCTTCCTCAGTGGTTTTAATAAGTAGTAGCTATGCCAGTACAAAGCAGGGGAGAAGATCTGAGCGTCTTCTTCCCTCTTCCCTGCAACCTTCACCCTATACCACCCCTCCCCTGCCACCTTCATTTCCAGCCTCCCTTTTGGTAGACAAGGAGCCAAGCCTGACCCTGCATTTGAAATGCCCTCCTGCTCCCTTATGAGGTACCCCATCGTTAAGAGCATTTGGAGGTGCCCTGCAGATGTTCTGGCACCTGTAAAGGTAGCTCTTTAAAGAGAAAGTGGTTGTGCCTTTGGACCGCTGTAGACCCAGTGTTTTACTGTGATAAAGGGCAGGAGCAGGACTGTGTGCTCATGTGTGGTTAATTAGCAAAAGCAGCTAAATGGCCAGGAACTATGTAGGCTGTTTTTTGGGATTTTTTTTTTTTCAGTATAACACTACAGCTCACGCTGGCTTCGCTCCAGGAGCAGCGTGTTGGAAGGAGCACAGTTAACAAGCCTCACTTACAAAGAGACACTTCTCTCTACTTCCACTTACTCAAGCATCTGTTCAGCAAAATAATCATCAGAGTTCTCAAATTTCCCCGTAAATGGAAACAAATCTTGCTGAATGCTGTGCTGAACCAGCTGTTCTGGCTCCCCAGCTGAGGTAGTGTCTCATCCTGTCACCGCACTGTACGTTTTCTGTCACTGTAGGTTATGCCTGACAAAATCAATCCCCTTTCCAACAAAAAAATGTCCTTGATGGTGAACTGGGGAGTTCTTCGTTAGGGACCCTGACAAGCAGTGGATGAGAAAACAGCATAGGCTGCAGAAAAGCATTACTTTAGGGTTGGAGAGACCTTTCCTAGCATAGGCCTTGCTAGAGACTGCTTGCTGAGTATCGCTAATTCATACTCGTGGGTGGGAGCTCCCTAAGTGCCTGCACGAGCAGCAGCAAGACACACATGGGTCAGTCTTCCTCCACTTGTCCTCTTCTAAATGGTTACCTGAATCCAGTAGGGACATATGGTGAAGGATGGTGTACAAAATTAAGCCCTGGACTTCTACAAAATTCCCCTTCCTCCATTCTTCCTACACCACTTGCCCCACTGTCCAACCTACCAGGCTGAGCAGGTATTGCATGAAAAAGCGCTACATGATGTGTAGGATGATGTGTAGGAGAAATCAAGGGTATCATGGGTGGGTGAAGGCATGGGGAAAGATCCCAATTTCTGAGTGAAAACCTGAGACATGGTATAGTAGAAGCAGCTATGTAGGTTGACAGTGGAACAACAAAATTTATAGCCACTAATGAACCTCTTTGTGTCCTTCCCCAACATCATGTATTTTCTCACCCTTTTCAAGTTCATCTGCTGTAACCAAACTTTATTATCTCTTTCATATCTCCTCTGGTGGAAAAATGACAACTCACCTGTTTTTCTAGCTCCATAATCATCTTCTCCTGTTGGTGAATCTGATGGGTCTTCATTTCCAGAACATGTTTTAAGCTCTTCAGATCTTCTTCTATGTGCAGATACGGAGCTCGTACAATCTAGGAAATATACCAGTGATTTGGATATCTGTCAGCCACAAATGCATCTTCAGCCATAAGATAAGGTTTCCTCAATGCAGCCAGTGGCTTAGGAGTCTCAGTGAAAACCACCTGGACTTGGTGCCCATCTGCACCCTGATATTCTTTCTGAGACCATCCCTTTGGATAGCCAATGGTACCTTTCTTTTGCCAGCCTCATGGCTAGAAGAATGGAACACCAGGTTGTTCAACAACCTCATTCCTACTCATAGCTTGGGAATTGCATGAGGTGTTTTATGATTGTGCAGGTATTTTGGCTTGGGAAAAGCACAAACATGAAACAGAGGAAACTGGACAAAGGGCCTGGAAGTGAAAACTATGGTGTTCTGCTTTGCCTGCACCACTGCATCACAGTGCCTGTTAACAAAGATCAGATATGGTGGGAAAAAGTTCCTCCTATGCTCAAGAACTTCACATGTAGGGGATACTAGGGTTCAACCCATGGGCAAAAGACGTGCTCTGAATTATAGTGATGAAATACTGTTGCTGACTTAAGCTGTTCTGAATTTTTCTCAATGAACTGCCTGGTGGTACTTGGCATTAACATCACTGTGACACAGCAGAATTTGTCCTTTCAGGGAAATCACTATGGCGAAGGTGGAAAGGGACTGATGCTACCTGTTTCCCATGGCCACACCTGTTTCAGACATTTGTGCCCCTTTCCTAAGGAGTTTTTCTCACTGAAAAACTCACCAAGCCCCTTCCTCACCCCACTGTTTTCTTTCTGTCCCATCTGTCATGCTGATACAGGTGCCCATGGGTTAGTGCTGTGAACACACTGAAATGCCTCTAGTTAAAAGAAAATTCATTTTTGGAGGGTCATTTAATTTCAGATAAATAATTGCAGTGTGTGTTTACTTACACACCGTAAATAAACAGCATGACCCCAATAGACAGCAGTTGAATAAATACTTGATATGACAGGCCTGTCCCCTGCAAGTCCAGAAAAAAAGTGGGAATACAAAGGATATCAAAAAAGTTGGTTCAGAAAGCACAAAAAAAAAAAAAAATGAAATGTGAAATAAAGAGAATGAGAGGAAGAAGGGAAAGAAGAATAGACAGCAGTAAGAACATACTAGATGGAGATAAAGTGTTTCAGAAACAGAGCTACAAATGCTAGGTGAAATAATTAAGAAAATGAAGTAAAATTAGAAAATGATGGACCTAGGCTAAGATTTCTGACTCCTCGTCAGAGCTCTACAACCGGGTTCTTGGCTGGGACCTGCCCCCCAGTCCCTGGCATGATGATTCCATTGCTGTCCACTGAATCACGTCATGCGAGTCGTACTTAGAAACCTGTGTCTTGATGACTGTATAGTTATAGTTGCCATCTACCTACCTTCAGTTGTTCCTCGGTGTTTTTCTTCAGAGCCTCTTCAAATCGGTCTGCTTTGGCCTTAAGAGATTGGTTCTGGAAGGTGAGGGTGTCTATCTGGTCCTGGAGGGGAGACACATCAACCGTGTTATCGCTCCTCTTACATTCACACAAGTCAACCTGCACTGAGAAACCACCAGGGGAGCTGAACAAGGCTTAGAAACCCCTGCAAGGTGGTATTTTTTATGTAAGTCCAGTGCCTCAGGGAATCCCAAAACGCCTGCAGCTGGATGACACTGACTGGCAGTAGCTCATGAAGTGTCTTTAATGCTAAATCACCCCATCACCTTGGGCTGGATGAGAATGAGTATGTCCTTCGTTAAGTGAGCTGGCATTTATATCAGAGGCATGGAAAAGATCATTTGTGCAGTCCCTAGAGTCTGAATGAGGCGGTTGATACCCCATCCCTGCTTCCTTCACCTTCCTGGGCTTCTAACATGGTAAAAAGCAACAATGAGTTAGTGATGTGGACCTTAAAGATTGTCATTTCATCTCAGAGTTATAAACAGAACAACATGCTAGTTTAAGCAGTCATTTTTGTTACCTCTCTATATACAACATCTGCAAAAGCCCTGGTTGCTGTGAAACTGGTATTCTTATCTTTCCTACATGTAATTTCTTGGCTGTAACATAACAGCAGTGCTTATTGCAAAACTGCTGACATGCCTTGAACTGTCACAGCCACATGAGGAAGGCAGTGGCAGTTGCTGCGTGTGTGCTAGACAGGGGGCTTAAAAATTGTAATTATCTCTGCCTATGAAATCAAACAGAGCTTGCATTATGTGCTGTGGCATTTTTACTTGTTCACACAAGATTTCCAAACTTAGCATGAATCACAGGGGCACGTTTCTGCCCTCTGCTCCTTGGGATTTCTTCATCTAGAGAGTGAGAACAGTTATAAGAAGGGCTGAAAAAGCCAAGACCATCTTGAGCTTGGTGTTAAATAGCGGGATGCGGGAGATGTGACTGTGCAGGGCATCCTTCATCAGGGACTGCATTGCCCTCCGGTGGGAATGGAGATGTGTCTACACTGCCGGACCGGTTCCCCCGCCTTCAGGCAGTGGAGAAGAGTTTAAAGCACAAGCACAGGGCCAGGCAGGGACAGCTGAGTTTTTCCAAGCCCCAGGGACACCTGCTGGAGGGTACCATGTAGACAAGGTGATGCTCACAGGCACTGCAGGTGCTGGAGCTCTCCCCACCATGCAGGGAAGAGCTCAATTTTGCTCCTTCTTCTGGGCCAGCAGGGTCAAAAGGACATTTCTTTGCTTTATCCAGTTGCTTTTTCCTCCCTTTCGGTTTGTTCTCTCTTCTCTTTCAGATGATAGTGTTTTGCTGAACAAACCAAGGGGAAGGAAAAAACGTGAGGGGGCACCTTTGCTGCTAGATCCCAGTTTGGGCAGGCAGAGGACAAGAGGTACTATAGCTGGTAAGAAGCAACAAGCTGGTGTGCTGGCAGCTGGCAAGGGGGCTGGGGCTGCCCCGTCAGCTGCTCCACAACATCATTAAAGGGGTGGGAAATAATGAAACTGCTAACCTGGAGTGACAGCCGCAGTTTTTCAAAATTCTCTTCTAACTGTGCCTTTTCCAGCTTGTGAGCAGTATTCAGTTCTAGGAGAAGACACAAAGACGTGACACTAAGTGAAGTTCAGCAAACCAGGGTCCAAGAGCAAAGACATCGTGAGTCAAGCGCAATTTAGGTTGCAGCTTTAGGGCACGGGGGTTGAGTAGGAAACCAGTACCAATATACTCTGTGACCTTAGGTGAATTGTTTCAGGATTTCAGTTTCTACGTGAACAGATTCTGATTTTTCAGAACTGCTCAGAATTCCCGCCTCCCGGGGGTTCTGATCTGAAAAGGGTCAGTCTGACAATGGGTCATTTACCAGTTCAGAGTGAGTAACCCCAAATCAGAGAGTTTAAAATTTAATATATTAAAAAGCTTGGGTTGCAATTTCTTTGGGGAGATAAAGAGGGGGGCCAGCAACTCAGATGCAAAAATGCAAATGACAGTGCTTCTCCCAGGAGCTGTGGCAGATGCCCTGTGGGGTTTATTCCACCAGTGAGATTGACAGAGCCCAAAGAGAAAATACTCCTCTAGTCATATTACATGATTAAAGGTTTCACCTCCAAAACAACTCAAAAGTTTAATAACCGAAGTGGAACAAAGTTTAATCTCTAAACAAATGGCATCAAATTGTCATTCAGTATAGTAGTAGCACCTGCCTTTTTAGTACATGGAGACTTTATTTTTTGTGTCTTTACCCCCAAACCTCTGGGGATTTGCCCTCTAACTGTTGCTCACTAGCCCCAATAACAGCAGTAATAACACTATTGCTCTAGTGCCCTGTACAGTGCAGACCACAGCTGCTGCAATGCCTTTTCCATGCACAGGAGGGCATTTCATACCCACACCTGGAGCAAGGAGCGCAAACAGGCCACCAGAGCCTTCATAAACCACTGCCAACTTAAATCATCAGCAAATACTAAGAAAATTGGACAGATAAAAATATCCTCTAGCAAGGAACAGGTCTTTTTAAAATTAATTTCAAAATTGTATATGCTAATTTAAAAGCCGTGTGCCAGATACCATCTCTGCCTACAGGAAAGGTGAATAGGCTGTTATGCTCTGGACTGTGTCTCTAGCTGACACAGTGCAGAGCTAAGCAATATGGCTTTGTCTGGGGAAAGTTGTGGGAAAACCTACTAGAGCTATTCGAAAATTAGACCTTCATGCTTGTGTTTGAAAAAAAAAAAAAGAGGGTGACGGTAGAAATAACTGTTAAATGTCAGCTAAAGCATATACAAAGAAATGTATTTAGATACTGAAGTGGTAGGGAGGAAGCAGCTTTCTCTGCAGCATCAAATGCCATGGAAAAGCCATAACATAAAATAAAGATACCGGTGCTGAGGTGCAGATTCGCACCAGCGTGTGGCTTTGGTCTGCTCAGCATGGCCAGACTTTTGCTACTGAAAATGACGAGTCTTGTTTTTAGGAGCAGTGTAGGCATTTAAGCACCTAAATTCAGAGATGCTCAATGAGGTCTAGCCTCCTGAACACCCGAGGAGTAGGCTCTTGAGAAAAGTCTGTGTGAGGTGAGGTTGAATTTGGAGTCTGTGTTCAGCAACCCATGGAGAAAGCCTTATCTTCGGCCCAAAGACCCCTCAGATAGTCTTAGGTCCAAGTTAGATGCTGTACACACTGCACACAGTTCTCCCTCCCCTCTAGCATGAGCCTGGTCGTCCACTCCATGTGAAAGCACTAGATCAATACAAATTTTCTGCATCATCTGCTCTGAAGGAAGGAAATCCAGGCTTACACGATCTCTCTACAGCGCTAATTCCTGCTCTAGAATAGCTCTGTAGCCATCGGGTTGTTGCTGACTTACCTTGAATCTTCCAGTCATTCTCATCCTTCAGCACTGTAATGGCAACTATATGGTTATTTTCCAACTGTAACATCGCAGCCTCATGTGAAGCGGTGATATCTTCCACCTGTACCAAGGACAATGAGCGGAGACACGGGCACACGATTAGACACACTGTGGCACGCTGACAAGCCACTGCTAGAGAGCTCCAGCGAGCTGGAAACAGCGAAGGGATCTACTGAGTGTGACACTCCCAGCGCCCGAGCCAGTTTTATTCATTACGAAACAGGTATGTTGATGCCTTGAGGGGTAGCGTGTAGTCACTTTTGTTCTTTTAACTTAACAGTGACAAAAGAAGTACCTAAGAAAACAAAAGGCCAAAAAGCCCTTAAGCAAAAAAGCCATTTATGAAATGTTCAGAACTCTCAACACTCCATTAATCTAAATTATATTAATGACCCGACTCCCTCTGATGGTCAGATAAACATCCACAGTTGTGAGCCACTGTGGTTTTTTGTCTTCACGGCCCTTTGCTGCAATGATTTTTATTGTAAGGTCTTGAATTAACTTCCATGGAAAGTGCCTATGAATTATTCATAGCTGTAAAATATTTATTTCTAGAGAAATATTGAAATTATTATCAGTGGGTGTGTAAAATGAATTGCAATCTATCACACTTTTACTTGAAAAAGAGTATCCTATGAAGTTGTCAGTACTCAAATTCCTCTGTTGTCTTGAATTATGTATTTTGAGGCCATATCCAATAAACTGATGAAAGATATGATAGCACCTTTTCCATTGTAGACACAAGAGTTTTCAGGTGGGTGTGGAAGCAACCAAGATGACAGGGAGGCCACAAAACTTCTTCCTGCTCTCATACTGAGGCCGGAAAGAGGTCCTGCTCCTGCGTCGCATGGCAGACAGCCATCAGGGGAGCAGGGGATGCAGCTGGAAGAGGGCTGTGGGTGCCCTGTGCTCCTGTGCACCTGACGGGTTTGGGACTCCTTCAGGACACTGCTTGTTACTAGACTCGGCTAAAGGCAAAGCAAGATCCCTAACGACAATGTTTTGATATGCATCATTAAAGAAAATAGAGTGAAAAGTGGCGATCAAGGTTAAGTCCGCGGTCCAGAGCAGTTTCTGAATGCAATGCATCGATTTGCTTTTCTGGGTTTTGTAATCCCAGTGATATTATTCTCTACATTTAACACATTCTCTGTGGTACGTAACAATTCAGAGGATCAAACTATCCCACTTTTATAATGAAACAGCTGTTCATTGCAAAGTGACTTGCCTTCAAATAGCTTTTTTGCTCACTGTTATGTTAAATAATGGTAGAAAGTTACTGCAGCTAAGCATGTCTTGACTGTAATAAATGTTATTTCACCACATCTAACTGTCAAACGTGTTAGATTATCCAGCAGAAGCAAAATTTCCGACTGTATGGGAGAAAGCTTGCTCTTAGAATGAAAGATAGGCATTTAACATGGAATTTAAAGTTATCCAAACTCATTTTCACAATAATGTGGGAGACAACTCAGTGGTGAAGAACTGTTTGCAAAACAACAGGGACTCAGCCTGCTGATATATTGCATGAAAGAGCAGGGAAAGGGGGACTAGATGACTCAGTGGGTTACTAATGGGATAGGGACTACCACTTGACTTTCCCCAGAGTACCATGTCCTTGTGCATGGTGTCTGTGTGCTGAAAGCTCATGAGCATTGCCATGTTTTTAATCTTGCCATTGCTTAAGTCTTTATTCATACTCTAATTGATTCTCAGCTGAGCAGCACCCCATAGGAAGGATTATGCTCAACACCAATGCCTTCAGAAGGTGAAGGGGTCTCCTTTCGCTGCCACCATCCTTGGCAGGTTATTTATCTATAAAGCCAATTAAATATGTTCTAAATGGTCTCCAGAGATTTTTATGTCTTCTGTATGTTTCATATCCACATCCCACGTGACTCTTTTTAATCTTCCAGCGTGACCTCCTGTCTGCAGTTTTTCATAGCAGATAGTCTACTTGGCACTGAGAATCAGATCTCTTGGATATTAATTCTGGCTTCACCACTCACTTACTCTATAGGCTTGAGTGTCCTGGTTATTTCACCTGTGTCATGGTTATTTCTGGCTATAAAAAGAAGCTCAGGTAGGATTTTTAGGGCTTAATAAAGTAAAATCAAGAGGAGACTCTAGTGGGAGAAGTTCAATAAGTTGGTGGACAAAACAGCTTCAGCTGAGCAGCTCAAGTGAGAAACACTAGCAAGCCGGGGACACAGCCTTTAGTGTGCAAGGAGATATGAGAAATATTGGGATGCACTGGTACACAACTGGTTTGTGAGGAGTTTGGCTCTCATAATCTGCTAGGCTGAAAGAGCTGCCTCATCTCCTCGGAGACAGATGAGCCTCCAAAATCTGACAACTGTCTATTCAAAGAAACAACAGCTATCTTGTGCAAAAGTAAAAGGTGATTACAGCATTACAATGCAGAAGACTAAGTTGTGACTGAAAACCATGAATTGGGGTGACTAAATTGTAAATTAGACATGTGGGTACAGAAATACCTGCAGATCCGTAGTTAAAAGGATTTTGCTATTGTTACTTCCTTCATGAACAGGAGCTCAAATTACCCTGCACAGATGGACAACTTAAGGATAAGGCTTTTGTCATGCCCAGCGTAAGAGCTCCTTAGCTCTTGGGTTAGCTGCTTCTGGTCTAACACTGGTTGGGATCAGTGACAGCTCAGAAGCGTCAGACTGAACAAGTCCAGCCCCTTGAGCAGGCTTGCTTGTTTTGTCAGGCCAGGCACTTCTCTTCCTCCAAGGGGAAGGAAGAACCAGAGGATTACAAAGCCTTTGGGTCAGCAGCTGTTAGGGATCCTTATTCCTCATGCACCTTGGTTCTGAGACTACAAAAGTTCTCCTTCTCCTTGGCCAAGAAACATTGCTGGTGAGCAGCTTTCCAACCTAGCCTTTCCAACCTGTCAGCCTCCTCTGATCCAAGAGCACTTGACACAGGATGGGTGTACAGTACAGTAGGAATTCAAAGGGGAAACCTGCTAAAATTCATCTTGAGATGCTAATGGAACCACGGATTGAAAAGATGGGAGTAAACTCTTGAGATACTAGGGTCACAGCAGCATTTTCAAAGCAGTTGAGAAAAAATGTTTGTGTTGTCTTCAGTAATTCAGGGAACAAAGAGCTCTGGAGCAAACCAAAGGGCTGGAGGAGAGAGAACTATTTGCCTGACAGAGGGAAAGATGTGTTTCCACTGTTTCTGTGTGGTGATGAATAGAATCACAATAGATGAGAACATGAGAAAAGTAAGTATATTGCTAGTCAAGTCCTGTAGTGACCTACATCACCCTTTCTTGCACTGATCAACTTGAGGGAAAAAACCCCAACATCTGTTCTTGTAGTCCAGGAAGCTTGCGGAAGCACTTCAAAGAGCAGCAGAGATAAACTGTCTCAGCAAAAAATTAAGTCATGGAACAAAATGCTTCACAAATGCTAATGCCTGGTGCTCCAGGAGAGACAAGGCTTGCAGCTACAGCTAAGATCATCTACCAGTCACACTGACACACTGACACGGTGAAAGGAAAAAGAAGCCAAGGCTTTTGGGAGCACCACTCCTTCCTCATACCAGAAAGCAAAGCACAAAATTTGAGGGGCATTGCAAGAAAACCATCTTGCATAGACTGAAATCAGAACCAAAAGACATGACTCAACTCTAAGCATTAACAGACAAAGATTTTGAAAAATTAGAACATGAAAACCGATTTGACAGCACCTTCTAATGCATCTTTGAAAATCAATGCACTAATAGAAAAAGGTAGTTTGTCTGGGACAAAACAACCGAGTCGGATAAAGCCTTTGTGTTGCACACGACAAGCCTGCAAAGCAGTAACAACTGGCAGGCACAGCAACTGAAACAGGTAAAATCCAGCAAGAGTTTTTTAGTCCTCCCCCACTGAAGAATCAAACCAAACTGCACGGTGGTCCCCAGGGCAGCAGGCAGTGTGGGGCACAGGCTGGGACGCCGTGTGTCTGCCACGGCTGTCTGACCCACACGCCAGCGAGGACCGCGCTGTGCCCAGCCCCGGCGTGCCGTTGCTGTCACACAATAAATCTAACACCGGGCAGCTGTGACGTGAGTGACATAAAACCGTCACCATCTCGGTTTGTATTTGCATTCCCATCCCAGGAGTGTTTTACAGTACATCAAGTACAGGCAGAAAACGGTGTCATTTCCCTTTTTACAAATAGTTGACCTTAAAGGCAGCGGGCTGCCGTCTCTGCTGCGCTGTGTTGGTGCTCTCCTCTGCCATGAGCTCACTGCAGACTAGCCCCTTTCCCTGGCTCCTGGAGGTGCTTCAGCTGTGGCCACACAGTGCTGCACCAGCCTTTACCTCTTCAATGGTCAAAATTAGCTCAAGCGCAGGCTCTGGTGATGGGGCTGGTTTGTTTCTGAGCCCACATCTAGTGCTGTCATGGTCCTTGGGAACCGCACGGGGCATGTCTGCTCTCTGCACCCCACCACAGCACCTGCTGTCAGCCCGCTCCCTGGGCAAGAGCAGCAGCTCTGGAGCCTTGCCCACAGGCTCCTGCTTCAGGCAGTAGCCCCAAAATATCTCTAGCACACTAGAGGTACCCTGAGATGCAGAACATGCAGACATAAAACCTTCTCCTCGACCTTTGGTCACATCCACCCATCTCACACACCACACTGCACAGTTGATGCCAAGTTACATTGCCACAGAGAGGAAAGAATTCAGCCTCTACCACCTCCAGCTGCCCTAAGCATTGGAAAAATCCCCAGATTGGAGGGAACAATGCTGGCAAACGGGGGGGGCTGTTGGCTGGGATCACGTTTTGCAGACAACTGGCCCTTGCACTGCATCAGACACCTGGGTGGCATCCCCATGGCAGTGGTGGCTGCAGCGTGTCAAAGCCTGATGGCACAGATTGCAGAGTGCACCTGGGTGCAGCAGATACTCAAGTGAGAAAGCTGTGGTGCTGGGCAATGGGTAAAGGTTCTCACAGGTTGCAGCTGGAAAAATCAGAACTGTATCTGCTGCTCACTGAGTGCCAAATGAGAAAAGGCAAGGTAAAGGCATTATTGCCATAACCCAGGGCAGGATGTTCTGCCACCATGTGAGAGGTGCCCATAGGTGAGTTAGTGTTTGTTCACTCCAGCCATTAAGAATAAGACTAAAGTAGCTGCATGTGGGACTATTCCTACCTGCAGAGAGAAGTATTACTACCTACACATAGAAAGCAAAGCAGGGAGAAACACTTGGGATGTACAATTTAAGAGATCAGACTGAATGGTGGGGCAGAAATCGGGGAACCTGGAGCGTGTCATCTGATGGATGTTTGGGCTACATGTTGCATGGGCCTTATCGCTTCGCTCTACCACCCTTTAACTAGCATTGCAAATAACGATGGGCAGGACTCTGCTGGCCTTACCTGTGCTGAGCAGATTCTTGTTTAATGCTTGGTTTCATATAAATTGACTACAATAGGTAGGTTGGGGAGCAAGTATGCATGAGGAGCAGAGCTAGTCTTAATATTTGCACTGTGAAACACCTGGAAGCATGTGACGACAAGACATGGCAATGTAATGTGCTACTATGTAGAAATACCAATAGGAATAATAGGGAGGAAAAGCAGTAAAGATAGTCGGGAATACATTATTCCAGTCATCAGTTCATTACCAGCATCTTCATGATGGAGTGTTCAATATATTTCATTACTTCAACCCCCTCAGTATTGGCATGGTCTTCAAAGGGAACAGTCAGAGACTGACCTGATCCTGATATTGCAATTTGACTTGCTCCAGCTGCAGGCTGTGCTGCTCCTGCAGACTCTCCTTCTCAGTGTTGTACTCCTCCTGCAGCTGCTGCTCCAGAGCCTGCAGCTCCTCCTGCTGCTGCCTGTGAAGCTGCTGCCCCTCCTCCTCAAAGTGCCTCTCCAGCTCCTCCTTCTCGCTCTGTAGGTTCTTCCATCTCGCTGTGTTGAGGGCTGTGGGGAGAAGACCATACAGTCAGGCTCTGAACTCCTCAGAAGCAAAGAGTGGCATTGGATCTGCTTGTACAGCACTGAGCACCATAGTTCTCGATGACCCTGGGGCTCCCATGAATCTCAGCCACCAACAAGGTCTCGCTGTCGCCTCTCTCTGTCCCGGTCTCTCACACACACATACACACAAGCATTGAATCCATGAATGCACACTTCCTTAAAATATTTTTATATTCAAGCCACTATCTTGTGTGCTTCATGGAATCATCAAATGAAAGGCTGGTACTGAAGGCAATCAGAAGACGTAAAATTTTTACTCTTGTGAACTAGTCCAGTGACTGTGTCTCCAAATTCACAGCTCCAACTACTTTCAGGAGGTCCAACTCCAACAGTTCTATCAAGTCAAGGATATTCAGTCTATTTCCCTATTTGGTTCCTCATATATGTTGTTCCTTGGGTCCCAGGACAACAGTGTCACAAACACTGTGTCCTTGGCCTTATGCTTTGTTAAAAGACAGTTGCAATCAATGCAGATACTGAAGACCTGATGTAAATTGGACAGGGCCACCCACACTACGTTTACAGAGCCAGTTTGCAAAGATCTAACAGGTAAGAAGGTACCAAAATCATCATGAACATAACATTCAGAACAACACTAGAGAAGAAGAGATGTGTTTTTAATGGCACTGCTAGACCTTTGTTCTGATTTAGACCCATAGCTGGTTTAAAAAAATGATCACCTTTTGAATTTAACACCTGTACTAGCCACTTATCCATCCTTTGCCTTTCAAAATGCACATGCCATGCAGACACCTGTACGGCACTGTAAATCAGTGAGGTGGAAGCAGCTGTCTCCCCATGTAGACAGCTTCTCCATGCTTCAAAAACATATTTATCCTATGACCATATATTTGCTCAATATCTGGCAACCTCCCCATCCTGTGCTTTCCTGTCTCTTTCTACTGCCGTATCAGACTGTGCTCATTTTTTTCCAGGATAGCAACAAACTGTCAAAGTCACCTATGGCTGTGACCACAGCTCATGTTAGGTGCATCTGCTTGTGCACCCGAGCTAGCCATCCCCTTCCCCACACCACTATTTTTCACCCTGTTTAGAGCTCTGCTTCCACACTTACTGGACACCAATGTCCTGACTTGCTTAGTATGTCCAGACAGATATCCGTACTGGAACCCTGTTCTCATCCTGGTATTTTCTGGAGTGCCAGGAGGGATGGAGGGACTCTATGATTCTGTGTCCCTTTCAAACTCTTTGCTCCTTACAGAAAGAGAGCCTGAACCAGCAAGCTTAGCACCACAGCAGCAGCACAGAGAGAGCTTTCCCACCTGCCTCATACCCAGAATGAAACAGGGTGATTTATATGGCCATCAGCTGAAATGTCTTGTCTCCTGGCAGTTTGGTTTATCGCTCTAAACCCTCTCTCTTGCATTTTGCTTTTTGCTTCTCTTTGGCATGCAAAGCGATCCCAGAGCTGGAGGACAAGGGATAACGCTCGCAGCTCTGCGTTCAGTAGGATTCAAACTTACTCAAGCTTTAAATTGGAGCTGTAATGAACACTCTCTCTCTGCAGCCTCTCTAATGAGATTATCCAGCACACAGGGAGGCCCTGGCAATGGAATGACATGCTCTAACCAAAAGAAAGTCCATCTGAAACACTTTCTGTAACCTGAAACACAGAACTATTCACATCTTGCAAATCAAACCCTGGTGCAGGTGCAAAATGGAGGGAAAAGGAAAGCAGGGAAAGAGGGTCTACACGGCATGTTCCTCACACACCCAAAAATGCTATATAAGGCAGAAAATGAGACCATTGCCCAGGAAATTTGCCCTATACTGAATATCCAATACCTCTAAGGAGAAGGAGTGATCCTACCGCAGTCTTCCAGACTGAGACAAATAGGGCCAAAGACTGAAGTGGTGAAGAAAGGCCGAATCGCTTCTTAGACAGGAGAGGGACCTTTGGGCCTGCCTCTACCGGGACAGGAGTAGCAGAAGGTGACACCCACACAGCCCAATACAAAGTTTGTGGCTCCCTTACCCAGCTGGGGAATGGGAACCAGAATAGGAGAGCCTGCCTTGCAGGAGCCAGGGTTTAATCAGCAGAGGCTTCAGCAGGTGGTTCTGGTGAACCAACCTGAATCACCTCCAGCAAGGCCCTGGAGATAACTGAATTTTGCTTTCAGGCATCTGGATTTGGGTACTCTAAAAGTGAGTTCCTCTTGTAGAAAAAAAAATAGTAAGAAAAGTTATATAAATGTATTACTGACATGGAACAAGACAAAGAGAGCACAACTGCTATCGAGAAGAGTTACACCCTGGTTTTAGTTTTTCCTTCTCTGTAGGTATTTCAGTTGCTGCTGGAAATGACTCTGGCATAACATGGCATTTCCTGGCATGACATCCTGCTGGGTTAAACAAGAGTGGCTGCTGTTGCTTCCCTACTCTCCGAGTACCTGGTGGCTTTTAAAGTGCCCAACAGATGAGCAAAACATATCGAGGGCCAGGCAGGGAAGGTGAGGGAAAGGGAGATATCACTAATGGACAGATTCTCCAGCACAAACCCAGCCTGAGCCACAGCCCAGCCTCCCCAGCCCTGGTACTTTGCATTCAGGGGGGTAATTCCCATGGGAACTGGGGGGCTGGCGTCACGTGGCCCCACACAAGGGACCGTCTGGTTCTGACATGAGAAGTGGGGTCTTCGTGATGCAGACTCTGCTCTTCCTCCTGACCCTTGGCCACAGATTCACAGACAAATCACAGCCACTTCACTCAGGTTAAGGGTCCTCTGACTGGGAGGCACATCCAGGGGGAGGTGGCACACAGGCTTTGGCTTTCAAACTCTCTTGAAGACAGATAATACAAATTTTAAACTTGACATCTGACCATCTTCCATTCATCTGGGTTTTTATGTATCTCTATGCCTCCTCTCAACTCACTTCACATGTCATTTGTCTGACAGCAAAGGAGCAGCTAATTCTGACATTTAATTTCCATTAGTTTGAAGGGAAACAGCTGGTGTTCAAAACCTCTTTATTCCAGGAGTCTCTGTTGCAGCTGAAAAGTGCTTATATTTATAATTCATATAGATAGGAGTCTTGAATGTAGAACAATGGCTTGTCATGTTTTTCTAGTCTTGGTATTTCTAGCAAAATACATGAGCAAATCTTATTGCATAAAATAACAATTCCTCCCCAGGGCTGGGAAGGGAGAAGCACTTTCCTGTTCCAGTGCATGCTGGTTTCAGACAAGGTGCAATACTTCGCAGGAGTGCTGGGGGTAAAGGTGGACGGTGTTATCCGAACCTAAATATTTTGCCTGGCTCCAGAAAGGTGCAGGTTTCCCTCAGCTGTTTTATACATGCTCCATCACTGCTATTGCTTCAGCAGGGGTTTTATTTACCAAAAGAGATTTCCTTAAAAATATATTCTGATTTTTCTGAACGGTGGATTATATCTTGCAGTTTCACTGCTATTTACGGCAGAATCCTGCAGTTTCTCCTGAAGCTGACAAAGACCATGTGCTTTCAAAACCAAGGACATTCAGTCCCTAAATCATAATTCTGAATTAGAGCTATTGCCTTAACAAGTAAATGTTGAACACGCCACGTGTATCAACCCTGGCTAGTCCAGCCTTGTTTTACTGATTCATCCAAGCATTTGCATCAATGAGTCTGACATGGTGAATTTACACATGAGAAATAAGGAATTTCTGACCAACACCCATGCAGTTTAACTGGACTGGTTATTTTTAAATTAATGAGAGAGTACCTATCAAAGGGACTGAGACAAGTCAGAACTACAACTTGGTTGTAGTTAAAATAACCTGCTCTGTAGATTTTCCCTGAATTTCTTCATAGAATCATCTATGATTGCTGTTGTCAAATAAATGACTGATTCATTCCTTATTTGCATAAAGCATGGAAGAACATGTACAATATTGTACAACATACAGATTCATCTGATAGTAAGACCAAAACAACCCAGGTGGGCTTCATGTATCCAGTAGCACCAAGAGTCCCCGCTTGCGCTGCTTTAGAGACAGCAAAGAACTGCACTGACAAGAACTGCTCTCATGCACCTGCCATTTGCCATTTCACCTTGTCCACAGATTTAAAAGACTGGTTGCTTCACAAAATTTAATTTTATAATTTTCTTCCAAAGGAAAACAGACCGTCCAGCAATTTTCAGCTAACACTAAAAACCATACACATTCACCTTCCATATGTACAGACACATACCAGAATTGGTACTACTGATTAATTTTTCCACATCCTGCTGAAGTGCAATACCTGCACATATTCATCTTTTTGTCCATCCCTACTGGGAGTCCTTCTACCTGGGCATGTTACATCTCAGGGTTGTACAGAGAGGACTACCTCCAATAAGCAGGACAGATCACCAGCCACCCTTGTTCCAACTGAACAGCCTCTGCTCAGCATCTCGGTGGCTTGCTCAGAAAGGGGTGGCTCTCCAGTACACATGCCCACAGGACCACCGAGGAAAGGACTATTTCACACCACCTTTCCCCTCTCTGAGAAAGCAAGCACATACACATCTATGGCTAATCTCCCTTCTGAAAGCAGCACAGCTCAGCTGAGACCTCACACTGCTGTTCCAGAGTAACCCCTGCCCCAATGGCCCTCCCTCCAGATGACCTTCCTCCTCTCCCTTTGCCCTAGGGTAGATGAATCCAATGTCACACCTGTTCTGGGGAGCTTTAAGCCCAAACAAACTCAGCCTATGGACTGAAGCCAGCACAAAAGCACATCTTCTCTCTCAAGAATTGCAATGTCTTTACACCCTCTCCATCTCTCCTGTCTAGACCAGAAACCAAACAGGAAAAGTGGTGTGTGCAGATACATGGGGAATACACAGACTGAATGGGACACGTTGCTTTTGCCGTCTTTCAACCAGGAAGACACCTGTCATTAATAAGCAAGTTCTGAGCTTGGTGTCCTTCAGTTTGTAGCTGAACTGCAAAACATGCAAACATACATAAGCAATGCATCCCCAGTCACCGTGCACCACGTTAGACCCAGATTCCCACTTCCATCACTCTGTGCTTTCTCCTCGGCAGCGGTGGTACATAGTTTGAGAATGGAAGCTATGGATTTATGAAGAACCATTTGTCTAGTAAAGATGATGTACAACTAGCTCCAGTGTGTGTGGTGATGGACCCACCTCCACAACAGAGAGATAAAATCACGGTTCCCTGCAAAGCCACAAAACCCCTTGCCACTGGGCTCCAGAAGACACTTCACCACATGTACGCAGGTTCCCCAGGACCAGGTCATAGGGAATTACTGCCTTTGTGTAAAGTGAGAAAATCACTTTTGTTATCACTTTACTTGTACTACTTACCAACTTCATCCCTGATCTTTTCAAGCTCGACTCCTAACTCCTTTACTTTCTCAAGGGCATTTTCATTCTGTTTAAGGAAAAAGAGAGAGAAATATGTATAGTCCCCAGGTTTATCCCAGATAAGCACTTTCACATGTTCATTTAGTAAAGCAGATTAGATTGATTCCTCAGATCTTTTTTTTTTTCTTTTTGGCGGGGGGTATGGATTATAACGAACTCATTCAGTTTTTAAATCAAGCTTACGAGCCACAACTCACTGGCTACAAATACCTTGTATCTCTATGAATGCATGTACACACACTTACGTTCACAGGGCAGCACAGAATACTCTATTAACTCCTGTGTATCTAAAAAGACATTTGTACTTTTCTACCACTTTGTGTTCAGTCTGTGTACCATTTATGGCTAGACTGCATGTTTAAGATGGTTTTATTAATTCTGTTAAAATCCTTTCATCTATTTATGCCTACATTTAACCACCTCTAAACAGAGTAATATGTCACACATATTACACAGTCAAATTTGCAGAGCAGATTACTGTACTTACACACATCTTGGCATGGTGGGCATACCCACACAGGCACCACTAATGGCCTGATGTTCATGCCTATTTCCACATTTATTTCTGGTATTTTATTAACTGAAAAGGACAAGAGCTCCTTTCCTCAACCACTCTCAAAAGAAATCTGAATTCTTAAGGAATTAAAACAGATGAGCTGGCCAAAAGAAAATTAAAAGATATTTACATTAACAATGCTAAGGTGTTATTACTAAAATGCAAGGACTTTGGCAGCAGATATCTCACAAGTGCTGTGCAAACTGACAAAGGAAAGCCTGAGGAAATTCTACTGGAGTTTGGTCTAGTACAATAAATCCCGACATAATGGTTCAGACATAAGGGCACTTTAAATTGGAATGTATCCTGAATCACATTACAAAGAAGATAAAGGAACAGATCCTGCTGGGAAGATCACCAATGATTAGGAAAACTAGATCAGACTACTATAAATATGTCCTAGGTTAGAAAAGGCCAAGAATCTTTCAAGGACACTACAGAAAAAGCATATTCAAGACAAAAGGCAGGGTAGTAGTAAATAGAATTAAAAGGAGTCCTAGAAAGTAAATATTTCAGTAATAAGCAAGCAAGGCTAATAAAAATCTAGGCCACAGAAAGGATTAGCTCAGCAGCAGGATATATAGCAGATAGGATAGCATATTAGTTCTATCTTACCAAAATGAAAGTGGAAAAAGAAAGATTTCAGAGCTTAATGTTTCTGTTTATTTTTCCTGTATCTAGTTTTTAACTATGTTAAGAAAAATAACACAACAGCTTTATTTGTTGTAACACCAGGAAATTGGAGTCTGGAATTTAAATTAATCCTTTACACACTGTCCTTTTGGGGTGATCTCTACCAGATCCAAGGGACTCACTTTCCAGAAAGTTTTGCTGTAAATGGAGCAATTAACCGAGTTGGTTGAGAGCCTTGGGTGCCTGAGGAGAACCAGGCGATGTGGGCATCTTTTTTTATTCAGTTTTGGGCAGAAGCCAGGCACGCAAGGCTGGGCTCCTCCAAGCAGCCACCTCCATACACTGCTGAGTAATGCACAGGGCGTCTTGTGCCAGGACTGCAGAGCCTCCAGTGCTGACCGACTGCATCAGGCTCAGAATAAAATGGAGTGGGTTGGTTTGTTGGGCTTGGGTTTTTTATATCTTTTAATTAATATAAAAGCTATGAAAAAATAAAAAGGTCCGGATAAATATAGCCTGGTATGTTAAAAAAACATAGGCCTTCACCCAGATTCCCAAACCAGCAGTCTTACAGAGATAAGGTTTCCCCTTCTGGAGAACATCACTGCATCTGCCCATACCGCCCATTTAACTCACTGGAGTCATTTTAAGAAGTGTTCTTGACAGCCTGCCAGGACGGGTGCCCTTGAAGGCGTGCGCTCAGGGATATACTGGATACGGGACTGGCAGATTGGAAGCGCCCACTCAGATTACCAGCCCCCACTATTTGAAACAAAAGACATTTAAAGCAAGGGAGCTCTGTCGAAACCATTGTAAGCACCTGCAGATAAGCAGAACTCAGTGGAATTGTTACTTACATGAAGATAATGAAAAGAAAGTAAAAAAAAAAATTACAACCCAAGGGAAAAAAAAAAAAAGTTGTTAAAATTTTGATCCTCCAGAAGAAATATTACAGACTATCTTAGATAAAGATATTGTTTTATCTTAGATAAAGATATTGTTTTATCTTAGATACCAACTTAAAAATGCTACCCCATAATTCAGGTGCCAGCACGGACACCAGCACCCCCCCAGGACAGTGGGTCTCCTGGCTGCCTCATGCTGGGGCTGGGATTTCCAGAGCAGCCTCTGGGGCTGTCTCAGCAGCTCGGGTGCCTTCGCTCTCAGGTGCCTGCCTGGCCAATACTTTTTGCATTGTATTTTATTTTGGTTAGAGCCTTCTGACTGCTCTTTGGGACCTTGTATTTATGTTTCCTGGGAGGTCAGATGTGCAAAGGTTGCCCTCAGTGCCAAAGCCTCAAGTAGCCTCTCTGTCTCAGAGGCTTCTTTTAGAGAGCAATAGCCTGAGTCCTTGTCTTCCTCTTCTGCAAGAGAAGCCAGGTGCAGTCTGGCTAATCATCCTGTCAGCCTCATGGTCTTGAACTCTGCAGATCACCAGCACTTCAGCGCCAGGGCAGCCGGGGAACTGGGAGTGCCAGTGCTTAGGAAACCAAACGTTACAGTAGAGCAAAACTGGATGTGGCATGAGAACGTAAAGCTATCAGATCCAATGCTGCCATTCATACAGGTCCAATGTCAAAACAACAAAGCGACTGGAAAAGTCACAAGCATGTGAGGAAGAATCTGCCAAAACAAATGTGTAAGAAGCCAAATTAATGGGATATCCCATTGAATTAATCAATCTGCATTAATATTAATCTCAACAAAGCTTGAAAGAGAAGACAGAATAAGCAGGAACCTTTCCTGCCCTCCCAAGAGTTTTGTGTCTATCAAAGGAGCTTTATAGGCCCCTTCACTAGGCAGGAGTTGGAGTACAGCCATGGAGGGTGAGCCACTAAGGCTCCATGACCATAGTAATGACACAGCCATTTCCAGGGGGTGACAAGGTCATGGGCACTGTAAGGAGATTGTGCAAATATCCGGCATTTCAGTGTGGCAGTTAAATGGCAAGTTGAAAGCAAGAAAAAAAATTGCTTTGCTGTGATTTGGGATTAATTTTTTTTTGGCGAAAATGTGAAACCAAAACAGTGGCTTCTGTACAAATTAAAATGTTACATTTGTTTTTCAGTTACTTTTAATGAATGATGGATTACATCATTGCTTGGAAAACTGATGAGAAAGGTCTTCCATCATCCCAAGAAATGACTCTGATACTGAAGTAATTTTCATAAAATAAAATTATACTCATAATGGAAATGAAGGAAACCTTCTTCTTTATACCTGTACTCTATAACTCTATATTCTGTCTGGAATATGTCCCATCTCCTCAGACAGGAAGAAAAATAGAATGGAATGGGTAGAATGATATGTTTGCTCTGTGCTTAAACTACTGAGCTGTTGAGTAGAAGATACAGTAGCAACTCTTTTTCCTGTCATCAGCCTTATAACATGCAGACCTCTCAATATTTCTGCCGTGGAAGGCTCAGTGATGGACTGCATTTGAGCAAGTAAAACAGACACTGAAAATGGCACTTATTTATATTCTTCATTCAGCTCAAAACTCCCTGAGGACAGACTGAAGTATGACTTGCATTGGTGCAACATCGAAAAGCTCCAGAAAAATTCGCAGGTAGGTAGAGAGGTAGGAAGGAAGGAGAAATTCGTCCAACTAAGTAACAGTGACCAAAACTTAGCAGTATAGTTCAGAAAAAATCTGCAGGACTAAGATATAGCTGTGTGTGAGGACCTGGAAAAATGACTTGGTAAGAGACACCATGGTACAGGCCTGAGGATGGGCAAGATGCTGGTGTTGTCCAAAGAGATTAGGAAAGCAAGTAGTCACAAAGGCTTGGGGCAGAGGAAAGGCTCTGCTTTAGTTTGATGGAGCTTCAGCCAACAGCTAGACATCCTCGAGGAGACATTGTCAGGGAGACAGGTTGAGGTTTTACTTTGGACCAGGAATAATTGTGGGATGGGGAAGCAGAGTTAAGGTTTGCCTTACAGCACCTCTCCTCTGAGAACTGCAGACTACCTGAGAGATGCTAATTCATTAGAAATGCTAATTAATTAAACCTCTAGGTAGTTATTAACAATAGGTAAGCAAAAGTAGATCCACTGCATAAATGGGTCAAATCAAGCATGGAACATCAGAAAATTGTCCAGACCCACAGAGGAAGTCAGCTGCAGCTTGGAAGCCAACATGGAAGCCTGGAGTTACCTCCCCGAATCAACATGTCTCTCCAACATGCTTGCTTATATTCTGAGGTCCAAATATATGTACAGTATCTCCACAAACACTTCCCAGTTCTCCATGATAGCTCCTAAAAATATACACTGCATACAGATGCTCTGTGGCACTTGTTACTAAATCTGCTTCTTCAGAATAGCTTTTCTGTATCCAATGCTTTCAAAACACTGAAAAAAAAGAAAAGACTGACCTACAAATGATACTTAGTCACTGTTGTGCTTTGTTCAGAGTTCTGTGGGGCAAGGCCTTATATTATAATTGGAAAGAGAAGCATATGCATTGGGAATTCCCTTATACCAATAAATATTTCAGATGATACTTGTAGAAGCAAGAACTGAATCCCGCTGCAGCTGGTGTTCAAAATGATCTACAGTCTGCCTTCAAGAAAGAGGTGTTCTAACACTCCTGTTTCAATTACCTGGTTATCAGGTAATCCTCCCTCATAATACTCTTTAGGTTAAAGTTTACAAGAACCTAGATATCCCCCAGTGACTGTACTTTAACAAGTTTTATATGAAGCCATACATTTTTTCTTAACCTGGTTAGCAGCGTATCTCAAGCTATATTTGAATATATTATTAGTTAAATGGGAGACACTATCAGCTTTTCATTAGACCAAGTACATGAATATTTTTAAAAGCCAAACTCTAACAAAGTATACTGCACAAGCATGTGTTTCTGCTAAGACATTTTCTATTAAGCAAATTAAATGCATATGTTCATTCTCTCCCTCTTCTGTACGTACTTAAAATCCAGGCAAATACCCAGAAGAATAACATGAAAAGCTATGTGTTAGAAATGTCCCACAACTTCTCTCGCACATGCTGATCTCCTCCTACTTGTAGCTACCTGCTTACCTCTCTGCACTGACATATGTTACATGGCCCCTTTCCGTGCCTGGGAGTTTGATTGGTTTAGATTCACCCTGACATAAGAAAAGATGTAGTTTTGCCGTGTTTCACTTCTGGATTGGAGGATCAACCCCCTTCAGAAAGGAGGACCATTACCTTAGTGGTTGAATAATCCCTCTCCAAACTTTAAAACTCTGCGCAAGTTTCCTTCGTAGCTTACACTCCACGGGGTTATTAAAAATGTATGCAAAGCACAGCAGCAAATCAAGCCAGCTGTTCCTACGGAAGCTGCCCGCGGTCCCTCCTTGTTTCACGGAAACCCAACCCTTACGTTTAGGCTGCGGGGCGAAGATCCCGCAAGGCGCCGCAGCGCAGGTGCCGGTGGCAGCTGAGGTTTGTCCCTGGCGAAGCGGAGCTCGGCGCGCTGTGAACCAGCCGAGCATCTCTCCCCTCTCCGCCACCCCGGGATGCGCACACAGCACCCGCACCGGCCACAGCAGCACCGGCTCAGCCCCGGTAACGGCCGCCTTTCCTCCTGCCCTTCCCCTCAAGGATAAAAAGAGGCAAAAGTACCGTCTCGTTCTCCTGCCGGGAGCAGCAAAACCACTTGGAGCAGCATTTGCCCATCCTGGCAGGACGGCCACCGGCCGGGCGGCCACCCCNGGTGCCAGCACGGACACCAGCACCCCCCCAGGACAGTGGGTCTCCTGGCTGCCTCATGCTGGGGCTGTGATTTCCAGAGCAGCCTCTGGGGCTGTCTCAGCAGCTCGGGTGCCTTCGCTCCCAGGTGCCTGCCTGGCCAATACTGCTTGCATTGTGTTTTATTTTGGTTAGAGCCTTCTGACTGCTCTTTGGGACCTTGTATTTATGTTTCCTGGGAGGTCAGATGTGCAAAGGTTGCCCTCAGTGCCAAAGCCTCAAGTAGCCTCTCTGTCTCAGAGGCTTCTTTTAGAGAGCAATAGCCTGAGTCCTTGTCTTCCTCTTCTGCAAGAGAAGCCAGGTGCAGTCTGGCTAATCATCCTGTCAGCCTCATGGTCTTGAACTCTGCAGATCACCAGCACTTCAGCGCCAGGGCAGCCGGGGAACTGGGAGTGCCAGTGCTTAGGAAACCAAACGTTACAGTAGAGCAAAACTGGATGTGGCATGAGAACGTAAAGCTATCAGATCCAATGCTGCCATTCATACAGGTCCAATGTCAAAACAACAAAGCGACTGGAAAAGTCACAAGCATGTGAGGAAGAATCTGCCAAAACAAATGTGTAAGAAGCCAAATTAATGGGATATCCCATTGAATTAATCAATCTGCATTAATATTAATCTCAACAAAGCTTGAAAGAGAAGACAGAATAAGCAGGAACCTTTCCTGCCCTCCCAAGAGTTTTGTGTCTATCAAAGGAGCTTTATAGGCCCCTTCACTAGGCAGGAGTTGGAGTACAGCCATGGAGGGTGAGCCACTAAGGCTCCATGACCATAGTAATGACACAGCCATTTCCAGGGGGTGACAAGGTCATGGGCACTGTAAGGAGATTGTGCAAATATCCGGCATTTCAGTGTGGCAGTTAAATGGCAAGTTGAAAGCAAGAAAAAAAATTGCTTTGCTGTGATTTGGGATTAATTTTTTTTT
The DNA here is from genome assembly GCA_033628505.1 of Tringa tobata. NCBI lineage: Eukaryota > Metazoa > Chordata > Aves > Charadriiformes > Scolopacidae > Tringa > Tringa tobata. Next base: position 628,584 of record JAHREE010000351.1, on the reverse strand, counting down.
GGCGAAAATGTGAAACCAAAACAGTGGCTTCTGTACAAATTAAAATGTTACATTTGTTTTTCAGTTACTTTTAATGAATGATGGATTACATCATTGCTTGGAAAACTGATGAGAAAGGTCTTCCATCATCCCAAGAAATGACTCTGATACTGAAGCAATTTTCATAAAATAAAATTATACTCATAATGGAAATGAAGGAAACCTTCTTCTTTATACCTGTACTCTATAACTCTATATTCTGTCTGGAATATGTCCCATCTCCTCAGACAGGAAGAAAAATAGAATGGAATGGGTAGAATGATATGTTTGCTCTGTGCTTAAACTACTGAGCTGTTGAGTAGAAGATACAGTAGCAACTCTTTTTCCTGTCATCAGCCTTATAACATGCAGACCTCTCAATATTTCTGCCGTGGAAGGCTCAGTGATGGACTGCATTTGAGCAAGTAAAACAGACACTGAAAATGGCACTTATTTATATTCTTCATTCAGCTCAAAACTCCCTGAGGACAGACTGAAGTATGACTTGCATTGGTGCAACATCGAAAAGCTCCAGAAAAATTCGCAGGTAGGTAGAGAGGTAGGAAGGAAGGAGAAATTCGTCCAACTAAGTAACAGTGACCAAAACTTAGCAGTATAGTTCAGAAAAAATCTGCAGGACTAAGATATAGCTGTGTGTGAGGACCTGGAAAAATGACTTGGTAAGAGACACCGTGATACAGGCCTGAGGATGGGCAAGATGCTGGTGTTGTCCAAAGAGATTAGGAAAGCAAGTAGTCACAAAGGCTTGGGGCAGAGGAAAGGATCTGCTTTAGTTTGATGGAGCTTCAGCCAACAGCTAGACATTCTCGAGGAGACATTGTCAGGGAGACAGGTTGAGGTTTTACTTTGGACCAGGAATAATTGTGGGATGGGGAAGCAGAGTTAAGGTTTGCCTTACACCACCTCTCCTCTGAGAACTGCAGACTACCTGAGAGATGCTAATTCATTAGAAATGCTAATTAATTAAACCTCTAGGTAGTTATTAACAATAGGTAAGCAAAAGTAGATCCACTGCATAAATGGGTCAAATCAAGCACGGAACATCAGAAAATTGTCCAGACCCACAGAGGAAGTCAGCTGCAGCTTGGAAGCCAACATGGAAGCCTGGAGTTACCTCCCCGAATCAACATGTCTCTCCAACATGCTTGCTCATATTCTGAGGTCCAAATATATGTACAGTATCTCCACAAACACTTCCCAGTTCTCTATGATAGCTCCTAAAAATATACACTGCATACAGATGCTCTGTGGCACTTGTTACTAAATCTGCTTCTTCAGAATAGCTTTTCTGTATCCAATGCTTTCAAAATACTGAAAAAAAAGAAAAGACTGACCTACAAATGATGCTTAGTCACTGTTGTGCTTTGTTCAGAGTTCTGTGGGGCAAGGCCTTATATTATAATTGGAAAGAGAAGCATATGCATTGGGAATTCCCTTATACCAATAAATATTTCAGATGATACTTGTAGAAGCAAGAACTGAATCCCGCTGCAGCTGGTGTTCAAAATGATCTACAGTCTGCCTTCAAGAAAGAGGTGTTCTAACACTCCTGTTTCAATTACCTGGTTATCAGGTAATCCTCCCTCATAATACTCTTTAGGTTAAAGTTTACAAGAACCTAGATATCCCCAGTGACTGTACTTTAACAAGTTTTATACGAAGCCATACATTTTTTCTTAACCCGGTTAGCAGCGTATCTCAAGCTATATTTGAATATATTATTAGGGAAATGGGAGACACTATCAGCTTTTCATTAGACCAAGTACATGAATATTTTTAAAAGCCAAACTCTAACAAAGTATACTGCACAAGCATGTGTTTCTGCTAAGACATTTTCTATTAAGCAAATTAAATGCATATGTTCATTCTCTCCCTCTTCTGTACGTACTTAAAATCCAGGCAAATACCCAGAAGAATAACATGAAAAGCTATGTGTTAGAAATATCCCACAACTTCTCTCGCACATGCTGATCTCCTCCTACCTGTAGCTACCTGCTTACCTCTCTGCACTGACATATGTTACATGGCCCGTTTCCGTGCCTGGGAGTTTGATTGGTTTAGATTCACCCTGACATAAGAAAAGATGTAGTTTTGCCGTGTTTCACTTCTGGATTGGAGGATCAACCCCCTTCAGAAAGGAGGACCATTACCTTAGTGGTTGAATAATCCCTCTCCAAACTTTAAAACTCTGCGCAAGTTTCCTTCGCAGCTTACACTCCACGGGGTTATTAAAAATGTATGCAAAGCACAGCAGCAAATCAAGCCAGCTGTTCCTACGGAAGCTGCCCGCGGTCCCTCCTTGTTTCACGGAAACCCAACCCTTACGTTTAGGCTGCGGGGTGAAGATCCCGCAAGGCGCCGCAGCGCAGGTGCCGGTGGCAGCCGAGGTTTGTCCCTGGCGAAGCGGAGCTCGGCGCGCTGTGAACCAGCCGAGCATCTCTCCCCTCTCCGCCACCCCGGGATGCGCACACAGCACCCGCACCGGCCACAGCAGCACCGGCTCAGCCCCGGTAACGGCCGCCTTTCCTCCTGCCCTTCCCCTCAAGGATAAAAAGAGGCAAAAGTACCGTCTCGTTCTCCTGCCGGGAGCAGCAAAACCACTTGGAGCAGCATTTGCCCATCCTGGCAGGACGGCCACCGGCCGGGCGGCCACCCCTTCGGACTGCCGCCCGCCTCGCCCGCCGCCAGAGGCTGTGCCCCGCTGGCGGGGCCGCTATCAGAAAAGGGGATGTCGCGCCCCCGCACGCCGAGGCCGGCCCGGGGAGGGAGAGGGGAGAGGGGAGGGTGTCCCCGGAGCCGGGAGCGGGGAAGGGGAAGGAGAGGTCGGCTGGGGCCGATGAGCGGGTGCGGAGCAGCAGAGGAGCCACCGGTGTCGCCCCCCGCCCGGGGCTGCGCGTCCCAACGCAGCGCGGTTGCCCGGCTTAGAATCACGGCGTCATCCTGGTCCAGCCTTTCCCCTCGCACTGCCAGGTCCACCGCTAAACCGAGTCCCGCAGCACCACATCTACCCCTCTTCTAAATACCTCCGGGGATGGCGACTCAACCCCTTCCCCGGGCAGCCCGCTCCAAGGCTCCACGACCCTTTCGGCGATGAAGTTTTTCTTAATATCGAAGAGGCTCGCTCAGGTCTCTCCCGAAAAGGGGGGGGGGTGTCCCATCGCTTGCCCAGAGCAGGGCACGTCCAGCAGCGCCATGGCAGGAAGGCGTCGGGGCGAGGGACGGCAGGAAAAGGTTTTGAAACTTGGCCGCAAACGCGCTGAAATCCCACAGGGAGCCCGGGCTCTCCCCGCGGGAGGCGGCTCCGGCGGGTTCCCATCCCCATGCGGCATCCGCAGGCGCTGATCACCGCAGTCCCCGTCCGCCGCAACCTTCAACCGCGCCTTTAACCCCAACGCGGACCGGCTCGCTGCCGGCGCGGCTGCTCGCCCGCACCGGTCCCAAATTGGCCCCGGAGGCGTGAGCCGGGCGGTGCGGCTGGGACGCCCCTGGACGGCGACTCTGCCTCGCCGGAGCCCTCCCCGGCTGCCCTGAGGGGTCTGCGGCTGGGCACGGCCGGTCCGCGGCTCTGCGCGGCTCTGCGCGGCTCTGCGCGGCGCATCCCCCTGGAGCTGCCCGCCAGCGGGGCGGGACGGGGGGACGGGGACCCGCTCCCAGCCGTCTGCTTTCCCAGAGTGAGGGGTGTCCCCCCTCCACCCCCCCGCTCTGGGGTGTCCCTCAGCCTCCCGAACCGCTCTCATCTCTCAACAAGGAGTTTTTCTGAAGTGGTTTATTGAAATGCGGAGGGAGATGACCGCCCTCTGGACCTCGGTGACTACTTGGGATCGCAAAAGCCCAGACCTCTGCAGTGCACCCACCGGCTTCTGTAACCCTCGAGGGTTGGGGTATTTTTTTATATAAGTATAAACACCACATAACCTAACCCTAACTCTAACCCGCGTAGATACCCATATGTGTCTGTAGGCATGTGCCCACTGGGAATTCCTTTTCCTGGTTGGACCCGGGGCATGATGCTGCAACAGCCTCAGCTCTCCTGGCTGTTGCCTCTGGCACGATATACTTTCCTCTAAAAATTTACATTAAAGATAGTGCTAGAAAGAGGCAAAACAGTTCAGTGACTTACACTCAAGGTGGTATTTGTGCTGCAAATGCCTGCACTGTTTAAACCTGAAAAACATCATTTTCCTGAAAGCCAAATCACAGAATCACCTGAGTTGGAAGGGACCTTTTAAGATCATCTAGTCCAACCAAAAAAAAAACCCAACCAACCAACCAAACAAAAAAAAACAGCCAAAAAACACACACACACACAACACCACCCAACACTAATCCATATCTCCGAGCACCATGTCAACTGCTCTCTTGAATACCTCCAGGGATGGTGCCTCAACCACCTCCCTGGGCAGCCTGTTCCAATGCCTGACAACCCTTTCAGTGAAGAAATATTTCCTAATATCCAACCTGAACTTCCCCTGGCGTAACTTGAAGCCATTGCCCCTTGTCCTATCATCTGCAACTTTTTGTAACCATACAAAAAAAAACCCCTACATTGCCTTTAATGCCCAGCTCTGCCTTCTGGTAGGAAAGATGTAATGCTCAGATCTGTGTCTCTCTGGATAGGGATTTTTGTTTAATTGTATTTTCTGCTGTTACTGGTGATGTGTGAAGATTTGGAAAATAGTAGGAATCAACAAGAATCTCCAACAAAACTTTGTGTAAAATCACATTTAAATGCTGAGGTAACTTCCCGGGTTGTGTCAGCTTCTTGTTCCCCACTTCTCCTCAACCCTGCCAGGACTTTAAATAAAGTTTCAGAACATCACAGACAAGTAATTTAAAAAAACCAAACCAACCAAAACACAAACCAAAACCAAAAAAGCAAAAAGCAAAAACCAAACAAAAAACCCCCAACAAACAAACAAACCAGGAAACCACCAAAACCCAAAACAAATTAAAAATCTCACTCAAGAGACATGTGTTTTAACATGTGTGTTCAAGATCTAACTTTTTTTAACAGCACATGAAAACTAATTTGCTTGGCTACTGAACAACTACAGAGTTGAGGTAAAAAGAGACTTCCATGTATGGTGAAGTAATTTCATCCTCATTGTAGGGCCTTCTTTTTTGCCACACAACCTAAAGTCTGTGATTTGGATTTTTTACAGTCTAAATCCTTACTGGAAGCATTTTAACTGCCATAGAAAAATAATACTAATAATATTCCCACTTGCAGACAAATTACCGCAACCATTTCTCTGAGCTGGCCATTAGAGCTATGGTATTTAGATCAACACGTCTATCAGGCAAGGAAAATAAAAACCTGCCATTACTCCTTTTGTTATGTTTTTAACGTGAAGCACCCATCTTCAGTCCCTCCACTAATAATAGTAGATTTGCTGTTTGTGTGTGGTGGTAAATCTGAGCTAGACATAAACGAGCAAGGTCTATGCATCACTTTGGTACCACTTAAGCACTAAATTGGAAGATAAAATATTTAAGTGGAACTTAAATTAAGCAGAAGCCATGTATTATCCTCCTGGCAGGAGTGAATTTGTCCCCCAGAGGCTGATTTTACTTGAGACATAGCACTGATAAGGGATAAGAACATGCTGGGAGAGGTGCTGGGCTCTTCACTCAGCTTAGGTCCTTTTGGAGAAAGTGAGCCCAAACTCATTCAGTTTAAATTAAGTCTCATCTCACAGGTCAAGGAGTGTAGAATTAAGATGAGAAAAGACCCAAACTGAGAAAGCAAAAGGAAAATGGAAACTATTTTAAAGAGCAGTTCTTTAGTCAACTACACAAAGAAGGAGGATGAAGGAAGAAGAACTCTGGAGGCGTCTCTCTGGTGGGAGCATGCTCTGGGTTGGAGGTACGTTACTACATGGAGAATGTCAAACATACACTTGTATCAATGCCTATGGGATTAAGGATATAGAAATGGAAATAAGACTGACTGAGACAGAAGCAAAAAGCTTAGCAAAGCAGGCACGCAATGGGAGAGGACAACCCCTACACCCAAATTCTATGAGAACTGGCACTTTAAACAACAGGTTCAGACCAAGGTTTTAAATATATCAACTCTTTTTTTTAATTTAAAGTGTGAGAGTCAACTGCCTGATTTCAGTGGCATGTGGCACTTGGATCAAATACTGAAAGGAATAATACATTAAAAAAAGAAGCGTGTCAGGCACAACAAGGCACCAAAGGCAAATAGATCCATGCCAGTGCAGGCTTCTGCCTTGGTACACCAAAAGAGTTGATATTTTTAGATGAGGGTAATATGTAACTCCCACCTGTTGGGGACCAAGTGACTTCACACATCGTGCCAACCATAACATTGCTCGTTAGGCTGGGAAAGATGGGGAATCACTGAAGAAGTGTTAAGCAGGGAGGAGCTGTTTGCGGAAGGATGGTAAGGATTTGCCATAAATGGAACTACTGGGCTGAGCAGAGTTAATTAATGGAGATGTTCAAAGATCAATCCTTGGGGCAAATTATGTTCACTTATGACCCTGGTCAAAAATTAGAGGAGAGCTAATGAGATGCTGGGATGCACTGTCCATCAAGGAGAGAGTCAAAACACTATGCTTGTCAAGATGGATAATATTTAGGGATATAGCAGTCATCGTGAAAAGAAACATGAAATATTGGGAAGTCCAAGGTCATGACCACAGGGACAAATAACAGGAATTTCAAGTAGAAGATGGAGACTCATAATAACAGCAAAAAAAGAGTGGTGCTTATTCAGTCAGGGGATGACTGAGAACTATGTTTATGGTACAGCTCTGAATAAAGTACATACAACATTAGGCTGTAGGAAAGAGAGAAGAGGGAAGTTTAAAAGCTCTATGCAAAGCCCTGAGAGACCTCACCTGGAACTGCACGCTGTTCTGGTCACTCATGTTTTGGGGATATCAGTTCTGATGCAGGGAATATATAGCCTATACCACTGGAGGGGTGTCATGTAAGTACACACCTGCTTCTGCCTAGGAAAATAAAAGTAAAGTTGAAAAATGATGGCTTTCTATAAATATATCAGGGAGGAGAACATTAGGAGAGGGAGAAACACTTCAAGGTCAAAAAATGTATTTACATAAGAATAAAGGGTTGTGAACTTGGACATACCTAAGTCAGTCACAAGAGGTTCTGAAACAGTCCTCCGGTAGGAACAGAGGAAAAGATAATGACTTTTAAGCTGAAATTTAATATTTTTAGGGAATGGCTATAGGATTTGCTTGTTTGAAAGAGGAAGGGACTGGATTTGACGACCCCAGATGAACTTGGCTAGCCTTACGTTCCTACCCACGCAATACTGCTTGTCTGTGCATTGTCACCAGTATATTGCTACACATCTTGATGATGGTCTATACCCAAAATGTGAACATGCCTCTGCCAAACTCCTTCGCATGGAGCTCTGTCCAGCAGAGCTCCATGTCTGGTCCACATTGCCCTTCAAGGCAAAAAGGAGAGGCCTGTGGATAAGAGAGACCAACAGGGCCTGGGAAAACCTATGCTGTTGGTTAAAAAACACCCTACATAAAAGTTGTACCTTTGTTTCCTTATTGGAAACAAAAAATATGGGTAAGTTCCACAAAGAGGGGTGTTCCTTTTTATGTGTAAGATTAGCAACAGGGATAAGAAGAAAAAAGACTATTAAAATTAGATCTTAAAACATCAAAATTGTAGCACACAACAAGCGACTTAACAGGATATCTTTTACAAGGTATTGAGTCCTCCAACATTTATTGACTTTGTTGGAAACCCAATGTAGTTAGCACCTCAAAGGGCAAAGTCCTGGGTAATTAAACCACAAGAAGGACATCTATATTTCCTTAAATGTCCCCGGGGAATTGCTTAGTGTATAAAAAACATATTGTAACGGTAAAGAGGCACCATAGGCAGTAATTTTTCCTGTACTGACAGAATCAATGCTTTCCTCCGAGATGGGCATAATAAAATTCCTATTTACCATCCAGCACTTTCAATATTTTTCATCTATCTAAACTAAATTGGGAGATGTAGGGTTTAATTAGCCATTTTTTGTAATTAACAAGGTCCCCAAATGGATCACATTATTCTCTGCAACTCCACAGCGGTCTTTATGTATCAGTGCATAGACACTATATATCATTTCATTTGGATTCTAGACATACATTCTATCATATATAAGCAGCTTTGGATTCTTAACCTTAAGCATATGATATTTCCCTACTTTATGGATGTTGGCTACCCTTCCTAGGAGAGACATAGTGCTTTCCCTGGATCTTCACAGGGCTGCTCAGCACAGGTTTGGCAAGCATGGAGATGGAGATCCACAGAGAAAGACAAGAGAATGAAAAATAGAGCCAAAGTCTTGAGAAAATTCTAGGAGATAAAGGTAATAACACTGTACTTTGTGTGCCACTAAACAGGAGAATCCTTACGTGAACCGTGTGTCATTCATCTTTTATGAAACACTGAAAATGCTTGCTGAGAGACATAGCATGTGGAGTATGTCAAACAAATATTTACATTAAGCTGAACAGGTAACAGTCTGCAGGCAAGAGCAGGAAAAGACAGTGCAGGGAACCTCAAAGGACACAAATTTGTTTGCAAGAGGGCTGTCAGCTCTGGGAACAGGTTAATAGGACAGTATCAGTGGTTATGACAATAAACATAGGAAACTTGGAGAAAGTTGAAGGAGACAACGGTTAGAAGTGAGGACCAAGAAGACCGAAGCCAACATCATAGGGATACGGAGAGAGACAATGGGAAGAGAAGGCTGGGGTGGAGCACATCACGAGTTGAAAAACTGCTTCACTGGAAAAGAAACCAAAGCATAGATTCAAAGAAGAGATGAAACAGAGGAGGAAGGAAAAATCATTCTGAGGATGGTGCTTCAGAGGACAAAGGCTATGCAGCAAAGAAGGGAGAGAGAGAACAGGAGGCCGCAAGAATGAGGAGACAAGGAGAGATGTGAAGGTCAGACTCAGATGACCTGGTGCATAACCGAGACACCGCAACTTCTGTGATGTCTCAGCTCTAGAGGGTGACAGACAAGTCAGGCTATCGGCAACTGCCGCCTCCTGGCATTCTCTGCGGTCAACAGCGAGAGGCGATTGTGACACCAACACTAAGCACCTCCAAAGGATGATGTGAGGAGAAGTCTGGTTGGCAGCATTCAATGAGGGCCAGGGGTTTGTCTAAGGCAATGCCGAGGTAGGGTAGGACAAAGCTATTGCAGTAATGCATTTTGAACAGGAGACTCAGAAGGTGATTGAGTGCTACACCACAAATTATCATTCATTACAAAGATGGGAGAGGTGGGGAGAAGAGACATCCAGTACTGCCTATGAGATTACCACAATTTATTTCTCTGCACGTACTCGTTTCAAACACTTAGTTATAGTTTGTGCAAAAGAACATGCAGGTGGACTTCCTCAGAATTCCTCCTCTCTTCCTACAAGAGAGAAATCGAGTATACTATCAGAATTGCAGACAATTAGGGAGATTGAATTTATTTTTCAATAAACCAAGCTTGAGCCCTCAATGCCTGTAATTGCTAAAGGTATTATTAGTATTGTTAATTTTTCAATGTCTGCAAGTAGACATTTGGAATTTTAATTTGGAAACAGTGTCAACTAGTCCTAAATTCTCTTTCCAAATTTTGCTTATTGAAAGAGCTAGCCAAATTGTATTTCTGTTTGTGCTTGAAACCAATAAATGTGAGTGCTGCTGTCAAAGGAGGTGATTTCAGCCCCTCCTCTCCTGGTCACTTGTTTTGCTCCTGTTTTTTTCCTTACAGTCACACCAGCATCTGGGCAGTGAATGAGACTGGGGTTAAAACTAAACCAGGGAGAAATCAGTGAATTTGGGGAGAGACAACCTCCTTAGCACAGGGCCAGCTTCCCTGGGACAAATGCATTTGTGGAGTCCGCATGGCAGTCTCCATGCTCTGCTGCTGGCTGGGAGAAGAGTCCTGTCACAAGCCCCTGAGCCCTTAATCTTGTCAGACTAAAACCCAGCAGTGGCCCAAGGAAATGAGAAAAGCAAATACATTCGCTATTATATTTCATCTTCCTTGTTGGAGGTACATTACAATTTTTCTCTGGTGCAGCTCTGTTCTTAGTAACATGGTTCTCCGCATTGGTCTTTAGACATACACATGTAATGCATTATTTTCCAGGTTGGGCCTGTTATTTTTATTCTTACCTACCTTAACAAAAATATTCAAAAAATGCAATACAGTGATTTGGGGATTTCTAATAATATGAGCAGTCAGTCATGAGTTTCAGCTAGATGATTCAGCTAGAGCTGAAGGTCATGCCAGATGTCCCCAGAATGGCAATTTCCCTTGGATTTACAGTAAGGTTTCATATTTTGTGTATTAGTACCATGAGGTTGTAATGATCCTAAGGCAACCTATATAGAAGCAAACTTTTTTGTTTTAATATAGTTTTTCTATTATACAATTACAGTATTTCATATCTGGAAGAATAGAATGTTTACTCTAGAATTTAACAAATTTGCATGGGACACATGCTCTCTGTTTCTCAAGTGAGAAAGCCCAGCCAGCTGACTTCATTTTTAATTCAGTTTTCATATGAAAAGAATGTGAGTATCTAAACAGAATTCCTTCAGACTTTTGTTATTTCTGCTAGTGTAGCCTTACTTTTATTTTTATGTCAGTAGCTTTTAAGGCCACGGATTAAAATGCACCAGAGAGCAATAGTTTATTACTATGTTTTCTAGTTCCTGATGTCTGGAACAGTATAAAGTAAGCATTGGCGGTAAATTCCAAATTAACTAGCTCTTGCTTACAAGGAATTTGTGTTTCCTCATACGAAACACCATTTATACACCAAGATCACAAGGAACTGAAACAAATGCATGTTTTCACTGAACTCCTCACCTGCCCTCTGCCCAGGAATACAACTCCTGCAGGGCTATTTCTAAATTCCAAACCTCTGAGTAGCTGGAAGCAGATGGCCTTTTTTTGTAAAATCAACTTCGCAGAGAATTGTTCCCTTCTCCCAACAAACAGGGAATCTCCTCTCTTCCACTTCTCAGTTATTCTGGCCTAAAGCCAGTGACAACTTCAAGCTGCTGTATTTTGAGGCCAAGCAGAGCAAGGCACAAGTGCTGACATTCTGCGACAGCAATGTCAGTGGCAAAAAATTCCATCGGCTTCACATGGACCAAGATTTCTCCTGCTGGGAAGACTCCCAGTGCCCTGCTGAGAGGAACAGCACATGCTCATATGTTTTTATACAAACAAAAGTAACTTAGATGATTTTTAGAACTTGTTTTAAAAATGCATCATTTATGCTATTTTCTCTGTCTCCAGCATCTGTACAGCTAGAGCTGGCTTTAAGAAGAAATCACAATAGACAGTTCTCAAATCATTATATCAAAAACTCCACCACCTTCTGCAATTATCCTTCCTAACGTAGGAAGCAGCATTTGAATCAGATCTCAGGGGTGAGAGCAAGGTCAGGGAATTCCAGGAGACTGAAGTTGAAATCTTTTAGAGTTCATTTCTGGAACCAGAAAGCTCAGATGGAGGTAAGCAAGAGACAGGCTGTGTTTTGAGTATCTGATTCAAAAGCACAGCTACATCCTTTTGGATGGCTGTGAGGACACAGAAAGAATACCAAGTGGATATACTTTACACTTGAAAGGATAGCAAAAAATTGATGTCAGAATCATTAGAACACAATAATTACCATGTGGATATGTCTTTGAGTTCTTCTAGTCCAGATCCTGCATCTAACAGTGATTATTCCCAGTAACTTCAGAAGAAAGTGCAAGAAGCCCTGCGCTAGAGAGTATAACGAAAGGCTGTTCTGCGTGGAGATCACATCTTAATATTTATCTGAAAAAGGCTTCTGACCTTAAAATAGGTGTCTCTTCTCTAATACCTACTGCATTACCAGATGTTATACAACCAGATATTCTTGCTGCCAAGAGATCTTTGTAGAATTTAAGGATATAGGGATGATTCAATCAAATAACATGGGTTTTGTAGCACAGGACATTATATTTTATGCAGCTACTGTTGTGTAACTGTACTTGATGAAAGCAACCCCTCTACAAAGGCATCTGGCAGTGAACTGCCGACATGAAGATGTGGAGCTGCTTCCTCTTCTCACAGTGGTTTGTTCTAATAACTGATCATCTCTACTGCTAAAAGTCTGTGCTTCCTTCCTGTGCTGTAGGTGCAAAGCTTCTGCTTCCAGCCAATGGTTTCTGCTAAACCTTCCCTTGCTGGAAAAAAGAGTCTTCTGGTACACGGCAGTACCTTTTTATGGTGATTCTTCTGCTCTGGACTCAAGCCACTTTGTCCTTTTTTACAAAGAGAATCAATTGTGCTCTGCAGTGTCTCACAGCAAAGAATTTTTCCAACCCTCGCAGTTGCTTATTGCTCTTCTCTGTTTCCTCCCCATTTTTTCATTGTTTCCTGAAGATGCGTGGACACCAATGCTAAATGCGATATTCTAATATCAGTTTAGTCAGTGTTATCACCCTCTTACTTCTACTTGCCACATCTGATTTATTCTCTTAGAGACCTTGACAGTTTTTCATAACGTGTTCCCAGTAGGAGCTCACATTGATTTGCTCTGACACTAGAAACTCTAATTACTCCTAGAATTACTCCTTTCCAGCTGACGCTCAGACCACAGTTCTGAAGGGATGACCTGTATTCTGCATTTGCATTTATTCACTAACATCTAGTTGCATTGGAACACATTCTGTTTGAATGGGCCCAGCTCTCTTCATGATCCAAATCACTCCATGCTACTGCCCAGTCCAAATAACCTCTCTGAGCCAGGTTCCCCATGTGGTTAGTATCAGCCAGTTATGAGATGGTAGGCATGAAGGGATGAAGTCTCGGGCTTTGGTTTGCACAAGGGCAAGTCAAGATTGTACTGAAAAACAGCTCTGGGCAGAGCTGGTTTCAGCCTGGCTTTGCTGCACCCATCACTCATCAAAAATGAATCAGTGGGAACGTGAGCACATTGGTTTTGTGTGCTCAGAAGTGTACTTCTGACTGCTCACAGTCCACAAAACAAATATGTGGCTACCTAGCTGCTAAAATCTGTAAACACAATCCGCATGGAATGCAATGAGGATATGAAATCGCACCTGCAAAATTGAAGATCAAATCCGAACTTCGTTAAAAAGAGAGTGCTCTTTTCCTGTCTAAATGAGAGATTCTTGCAGATGTGGCAAGTGGTCTTGAAATGCTTAAAGGTGGGAATTGTTGCCATCATATATCTGTATTTTCAAGCCTTGTTTCGCACTGAAGCGACTTCTCATCTGCCAGGAATTTTCACCAACAGGGAAAGTTCCACTATATTGCTGCAAAATCCCTCTTGTGCATCAGCTCAAAATGCATATGCTGATGGATCTACACAAGAAGACTTAACGATATTTCTGGTTTCACCCCCTGGGACCACAGCAGTAATTTTGGAGAGACAAATTGTTATATCAGCAGAACTTTCTAGCTTAGAAATATGCAGTGGTGAGGGAACACAGTAAATAACCTGCTGAAGTCTTTCTGCCTGACATTTAAAAATGTCTTTGGGGCAAGGGAGAGAAGACAGAACAATTTTTAATGCTCAAAAAACTCAGTAACTTCCAGTTCTTAATTTTAACCAAAGATAGGTATAATGCTGTTTTACATGCAACAGAAGCTATTCCAAAAGTATAAGAAAGAAGCTCAAGCACTATAATCATGTGCATGGCACCTACACAAATATATGGTGTTTATTCAACTGTTCCATGCTTATTTTTAATTGAATTTGTGTAATGTATTTAGCCATTGCTTTGGGTATATTATGCTCCTTTGCAATACGTTTGTTTTTAAAAATGTCCACTAGCAAACGGTGAAAGCAAGAAAGTCAGGCCAAATATCTGGACACTTGTGCCAAATCCAGAGGTGTTCTCTGCTTCTTTACAGTCAGAGAAGAAAGAAACCCTAAAACCTTTTTCTTTTGCGGCATGGATCCCACCAGAAATGCGGAGAGCTATAGACAACATTCAGTCCCTCCTGAACATTTTCCTCCTATTTTCCAGGACAGAGTAACTCTGCAGGCACTTACACCCATCAAGAATTTCTTTCCCTAGCCTGAAAGTCATCTGTGGGTTGTCATTGCTGTAATATGCTCAGAGCCTCTGCAGGGGGCTGGAGGGCTTTACCTCCTGCCTGAAGTCCTGCCTTGGTACTTATCTCCTGCCTGGAGATAAATGTAGGACAGCTCAAAGTAGGCAGCTCAATATTACACAAGCTTTCTTAAGAAGCTCCAAAATCCATGTCCAGAAATACAGCCAACTTCAGCTGCTGCAGGGTTCAACTACTTACTTAACAGTCCTTCTTGGCCTGAGGGAGGTGACTATGTTGGGTACGAAAAGAAGGTCCTATGTGCCAGGTGATGCAGCACTCCAGATTAAGGGAAAAAACTGCTTTGCTCTGCTCTTGGGGAAGCTGAGTCCCTGCGCAGAACAGAAGAGTCACGGCACCAAGAAGGGCCTCTTGCAGCATGCAGCTAAACGCCTGGGGCACCAAACCTCAGAAGTATAAAGGCATCTCAAGCACAGCCCCAGAAAAAGGCCAAGTTCAGGCACCTCTCTGGTAAGTGGTGGTGAAACCCAGCACTCCCCATTCAGCACACCATCCTTGTACTATCCATGAGCAGGCATCTCCCCCAGAGGCTTCCACAAGGGGAAGCATCACTCTGAGTCTGTCCACTGACCTCCTTCACCTGATTGACACCTACACTGTGCCCATGGCTGCTGGACTGACCCCTGCAGTGAGCCCCTTGCTCCGACTGGCATGGAAGGCCCATTGCAGAGCAGAGGGGAGCCCTCCACTTTGCTTTTTAACATCTATTCATCTCTAGCTCAAAGGTAAGAAATGCTTCATTAAGGACTAAGTTTTGCTCACGTCACGTTAAAGATTTCTGGGACTATTCAGTCTACTACTATATATATACACACATATATTTGTCTATAAAGATATCTTAGCTTTCCTTTACAACACGTAGTGATTGTGTTCTGTTAGCTTAATGGACAAGAAGCTGAGTTCACATTTATGATGAATGTGTACAATTTCAGTTTTACTCCAGCCTGCCTTCTTATTTTAGCAGTACCATTCAATATCTACAATAATTCAATATATACAATTGCACAACATGCTCCTTTTTATGTCTCTCCAAACGCAATCCTCTATATATACACCAAGGTCTCTTTTTTTCTTCCTTAGTGTACTAAGGAAGAAATGTAGCTTATTTTTTCCCCGCAGATGAAATCAGAGTGAGAGAACAGGAATAGCTGTGCAGGCTGCTTGCCTTGGAGGCAGCCCCCAGCCCAGCAGTGCTGCCCAGGACACGTACTGCTGCTTGTTTCTGCAGCAGCCCAGAGACACGTGCTGCTCCACGGGAAACACCGCCAAGGGCAGGAGGGACAAACTGGTGTGTGATGTGAAATATTCATCACACCCCTTCGGTGTAAATGAGCATGAACAGTGGGAATATCCCTGTCTGCAGAAGAGAAACTGTAGTCACTGTGCTCTCTTCTACAGCGCGTACAGAGCTGCGTACACACAACCATCGCTGTCTCCGTGCCTCCCCACGAACGTGGTTTTGCTTTGACTTCTTGCCTGCCCTCACTATTGCATTTAGGTGACACACTGGGAGGACACCACGCGGTCTGGTCCTTCTCCAGTGGTGCCTGTCGCTGTGAGTCTGTCGGTGATCCCAGGCACTGTGATGCTCCAGCCCGATCCCCCATGTTGAGACAGCACAACAGACTGTAGACAGGTGTGTGTATCTGTGTGCAGGTACACAAACACGTGACTGCCTTCCTATATAAATCCCCCAATAAACTAGACACATGGTAATCTCCGAGACTCAGTCACTTTAACTCCCCAGTTTTAACTGAGCTGTTGCCTATTTAGATGCTCCAGCAGCCCTCCAGGCTGGAACATCATCTTTATACCACCTGAGAAATGTCTACCACTCTGCTGGGATAACTGTGGAATAATAAACATGTTAAAGTCCTAAATTCTAATGAGATTGTTATATAGAGATCAAATATTAACTAAAAGGAATACCTCAAGTCAGCCAAGTGCTTTTGATTTTTAGCGCACCTGATTCAATCCAGACAACATCTTTTTGTTCCTTGTTCTTGTTATTCAATTAAACACAACAAGCTAATGCTACTTAAACAGATATTATTGCCCTGGCAAATAAGATAAAAACCGATTTTTCAAGTAAGGCTAGCCTTTGTGATTTGTGATGGCTAGAACCAAATCAAGGCAATTATACATTGAGCCTGCTATTTCTGCAATTAAAAAGCTGACACGTAGCTGGTTTGATGGACATTTAGCATTGGCAGACCTTTCTTATGGATAATAAATAATTTCTCTCACTAGGCTGCACAAGCAGCATGATTCCTTAGACAAACTTAATATCTATTGCACTGATCATTATTGCCATTATTATTATGATGCCTATATACGTCATTATAGGCCATATCTATATTAATAGAGGCATGCCACTTTGCCCTGGAGATAATGGAAAAACACCAAACAAAAGTATTATACTGTCAGAGGTCTAAAAATAGAAGCAGAGAGAAGGTAGAGGAGACTATGGGTGTGTATGTGAAGGCAGGAGAGCTGCTGGGATGCTACAGTGGGCATCTCCAGGTGAGGATGCAGCAACAGACTGAGCCATCAAGTGACACCTGAGGTTTGCCACATGGGTGAGAGGGACATGGATGTGCCAGAGAGACAGGTTACTGGAAAGTAACACCAGCATGTCAATATATGGCAAGTAACTCAGTGGTCACTGCTTCTTCTGGGTGGGTAATGGGGTATTTGCTCCATCTCTAGGTTAATTGGGGCCTTCCTTAGATTTTTGTTCAAAAATTTGGTCTTGAAATTGCTTCTGAAGATTATTTGTGAGTCAGAGTATGGCCTCCCATTTTACAGCAATGTTAAGATTTACATTTTATCTCACCAAACACTGAAATTAATGTGAAATCTTCTGAATATGTGTATAAAACAAGAGCTGTGCTAAAGGTTTCTCTCTGAAGGGAGGCTTTTTGATGAGAGGATGAGATCCCTCTTATCCGGACAGGCCAGATCTCATCTGCCCCACTGCCAATGAGTTACAGATCCTGCATTTGCTCCCTCTTAGTGAAAACTTTACCCAGCCTCGCCAAATTCCCTAAGAGGTATCTATGAAATTTCATTTGTTAAATATTTCTGGTTTCTCATGAAAGCAGAAAAATTCTTCAATTTCTAGTGTGATTGACATTTTTATATATGAGCCTTGCACCTATTGATCTACAATGAATTCCAAAGTCTTCGTTCTGTTACTTTCTTACCAGAAATCTTGATAAAGTATCTGTGGAGAGCAATCAATGAACCAATCAAAGAAAATTAAAAAAAAAAAAAAAACAAACATGATTCATCTGAGGAAATTTCCTTTTCAGTATGTGTCCAGCAGTAGCTGCTGTATTGCACTGCTCAACATGTCTGGGGGCCCTGGATGAACTCTGGAGCTACCTTGCTGGTGCTGGAGCTGCCTGATTTCAAGCACTTTGTGAGGAAGATGTAGGCTTCTCAGCCCTTCAACTGTCCCAGAAAGGGAACTGAGAAACATCTAATATTACAGATTCAGGCAATTTTGAAAGTGAAGATTGTTAATTCAGAGACAAGAAAGTTATTAATTTGGAGAAAAGCGAGCCTACTTCCCAGCCAGTTCACAATCATTTTCATTTATCTGGTGAGTAGTGTCTGATGTTATAAACGGATTCAAAGCACTTAATAGTTCCACAATTACTCTGCCACTGGACTAACTACGGCAGCCACACATGGTCTATGAAATCACTATTCCAGGCTGCCTGTACCAAGAACATACATTCACATGGTTAAAGCAAATGCTGCTAGCACATTTCTG
Organism: Tringa tobata; assembly: GCA_033628505.1. Classification (NCBI taxonomy): domain Eukaryota; kingdom Metazoa; phylum Chordata; class Aves; order Charadriiformes; family Scolopacidae; genus Tringa; species Tringa tobata. Next base: position 610,603 of record JAHREE010000351.1, on the reverse strand, counting down.
GCAAAAAGTAGTGATCCAAGAGTGTCAAAGTCTCTGGATTCTATAATTGCTATTCTTTTTTTTTTTTTTTTAAATATTTATGTGTAACTAACAAAATTCTTCTCCAACCAAGGGATACAGACATACTCTAATTTGGAGTTGTTTCAAAGCAAGTCCATATAACTACCCCAGCTCTTGCCAGGGAAGCATGTTCTTCTATCCCTCCAAAACCAAAATTTGCACTATTTGTCACAGCAGTTGCTATGAGAAAGCTACTGTGGACAGAAGGAGAAGTCAAGAGGTTCCCTGCACTTTCTTCCTTGTGTCTTGCAGACACCAAAGCAGAGCAGGCCATGCTGCCTGGCAGCAGTGTAGGGTATCTGCAGAAGTCTAACATTTGCCCACAGTTTGGTTGCAAAGCTGGCGAGAGGCCCTTCTCATGTGCTCCCACCTGAGGCTGCCCCTGGACACTTGTGTTCACTAGTGAAAAGTTCTACCTAGTGATAGGATAGCAGCATTTTGTGTCTTACCTAAACAGACCCTTTTGAGTGTGAGGTGCCTGAGGATAGTGCTGTGCATTGGATGGTAGAGTCACCTGCAGAGTAAAACACTGAAGGCGCAGAAATCAAAAGCAGTGACATGTCTCTAGAGCTGCCTAGAATTAGTTATTGCTCCAAAAGGAGAGGCAGAGAGGTCAGGCAGGACCACCGGGCAGCTTTACCCCCCAGCCCTGGCACCACCTTTGCCAGTGGCTCTGTGAAGCAGCCCCATTTCAGCTGCATCTTGGTGCACGCTGCCTGTGCTACCCATAGTTTCCCCTTCATTTGCTTCCCTTTCCCTCCTCCACCTCCAGAGTCAGTAGGTTATTTCCACCAGGTTTAGTTTGGCATTGCCATGAACCCATCTCCAAAGCACTGGCAGAGGTGTGCCACAGCCAGTCACACCAGGCAAAGCCAGGCAGTGCCTGCTCCACCAGCACAAAAGGGTCCAGACAGGGCTCATCCTCTGACACTGCAGAGGAAACTGAAGCTATGGGGAGAGAATAAAAATCTCTACTGATATCTCACAAGTGGAGTCCCCCGAGCACTCCTTTTTATTCCTTTTCCACTGTGGAGTCCCCAGTGGCCAATTGCTGGGTGAAGATAATCAGCCATTAACTAACACCAGTTTTATATATACATATATATGGTTTATATATACATATATATGGTTGACGTGGTGCTGGGGGAGGTTTAGTGATGGGTTTTTTTTGTCAGAGTTAGGTTGATGGTTGGACTAGATGATCTTGAAGGTCTTGAAGGTCCCTTCCAACCTAGATTCTATGATTCTATATATATGTGTATGTATTTTTTTCACCTGTTCTACTTTTAACTGCTACTTTCAACTGAAAGCATGTACAATTAGCATGTTTGAGGCATCCCCTCTTCACACAGAAGGAAAAAGCAGCCTTTTTACTAAGAATTAACTCTTCACCTACCATTTTTCAGCTATGTTCCTGCCTGAACTTCCTCAAACATCAGCCTTCAGTGTTTCCCCTTAAAACTCTTCTGCAGAGACTTTGTGGCTACTCTGCAGCCTCAGGATTTCAGGTAAGGAGAGGATTTTGCAGCTGCTCCCTTTCTGCCCCTCCAAATGCCATTGCTCCTGCTGCCCACTGCCTGCTTTCCTGGGCGTGAGTTACTCTCTCCCACTCCTCGCTCTGTAGGGTAGGCTCTGAGAAAAGCATCTTACTAGAGACAGGGGTGGCCCAACAAGTTTCTGCCTCCTCTTTTTTATTGCTTTCCTGGTTCTTCTCCCCTCCTCAGCCATATGGCCATAGAGCACAAGGCTGGAGCAGGGACACCCACCAGACCCAGGAGAAGAGGGTGCACCTCAGAGGCAGAGGTTATCTTATTGCCCCATTTGCAGTGAGGAAGGAACTCGTGCAAGTGGGTCCACATCACAGAGGAAATCCTGCTGTGGGACTTGGGCTATCCAGGAGCACACAGCTAAAATGTACAGAACAGGCAACTGCACCACCCGTCCCCCCTCCCACCTCACATAGTGCCCACCCCAAGAGCCCTCAGCAGGGCATTTTTCTCTGTTTTCTCACAATACCCAATATTCACCATCATTGTCTCCACTCCAGCCAGCCCACACCCCCACGCCCCTTTGATGGGTGCGGGACTGCATCCAAACCCCACCAGCAGCACAGTGAAGAGGAGCGGTACCCAGGTGGATGGATCTCCACTCCATGGGGTGGATCCACCGTGCAGTCACAGCAGGGGGGACAGCAAAGCACTCCCACTTTGCCCAGTGAATAGGCATGTCAGTACTTATTTCTGAATTTGCTGGTTTTCTTCATTCATTCATTCATTCATTATGTAGCCCAAGGCCTTATTTATCACCCATGCTATCCTCTGCACTGACTGCAAAGTGCTGATTTTCCTCACAGGCTGTTTTTTATCATCTCACCCCCGATACCAGAGTGCATCACAAATACTAATTTTTTTCCTCCACGGCGCCCTCATGTGATGGCAGTTCCTTGGCGTCCCCATCTAACAGCTGGGCACTGAGGCTCAGGGAAATGAAAAACATGCCTCAGATCCTGTGGTAGGTGAGAGGTGGGTTTTTCTGGCAGACCCGAAGGGCGCAGTGCAGCGAGTATCTGGCTCTGCAGTCACAGCAGCAAAACACTGAGCACTGAGAGGTGCTGTGCGAGGGAAAATGAGGGGGACACTGGCAAAGAGGAGGAGAGCTTGGATGAAATGATCTTCCTACAGGCCATGTGTAGTGTACTCTGGTAACATCCAGCTACTCAGAGGATGAGGAGGGGAAAGATATTCAACTGCTTTAAAGTTTCTATTCCTGCAGCAACTTACCTTCTCACTGCCTGTCTTTTAGCATCCACAGCAAATAAGCAGAGGAGCTGCAGAAGGCACTTTCCTTCAGTTCACAAGCCCTGATCCATTCCTTGGGTAGATTGACCATGTGTGAGTGTCCTGTAGGTCCCATAGCAGCCACATTATAGAGCCTTCATTGTAACACTTGCAAGTAAAGGAGCCCCTTTTGATTCTTACTGTTCTGTTTTACCATAACTAGTAGCCTCCAATACTAAATCTTGTGCATTTCTACTTTAAAAGTAGTTTAGAAAGTCCTAAATGATGACAAAGCTTCTTTCTAATTTTTTCCTCCCAAGTAAACAAAGTGTTTTGTTTGTCTCACAATAAGATGTTTTTGATTCATATCCCTAAACTGTCGGTTTGATGAGTCCAAAATGGATTTTTTCCAGGATACAGAATGAAAAGATTGAGGTGTTCTGATTGCTCTGGTCTCCAGCAGGAGCAAAGAAAAGATTAAACTTGCTAAAAGCAGGAAATCTACCCAAGCTGTAATAATGATAAGGGAGGAGTTGCTCTTTTCTAAGGAATATTCCTGGGCCGAAACCTAATACATTTTGCAAATGTTGGGAAAGTACTACCCCTGAAAGCCAGAAGGTCAGTCTTTCTGATGAGTGTTGACTTCTTACCATTGTGCCACTACCAGGCATAAACAATAGATATATTTCTCCTAAACTCATTCTCACAGACAGTTGTGTAAATAAACCGTTTTGGCTCAGCCTGAGATAAGCACTTGATACGTTCTTTGGATGCAACAGTGGGAAGCCCCAAGCAACTTATAACCAGTGCAACCAATTTTGTCTCTAACACAAGAGGTCGTTAGCAGTTGGACAAGGTAGTTACATGACACTGGGGGGTATATTGTCTATTCACAGGATGGAAACATTACTCTGAAAAATGCACATATATCCCAGTTATTAGAATGGGGGAAAAGGTTTTCCTCACCCATCCTAGATTTTGCATGATGCTACTATGTGTGTGTACTTGTCTGGAAGATGTGTATTGTATAGCCACCCAAAATTAACCCACACTCAGGTGTGGAGACAAACACACACACTGGTTACTAGTGACACATCTTTCCCAATGTTGGTAGACAAAGTGCTGGGATGCCATCAAGTACTGCAGTGCTGTCCTAACCCTTGTTCAGGGCACCCGTGTGGTTCCCCCATTTACAGCTGATCTGATTGTGCCCTGGTTCTGGGACCTGTCCTGAGAAGTTTTCCCCAGTGGCAAAGACCACAGCACAGGGCCATGCTGCAAGTCTGGAAACCCCTCCATGTCCATGCAGAGTACGAGACAGACTACACTAGGAAAACCCTTTGCCTTACCTGCTCCCTCCCTTGGAGTCTGCAGCACAGAAAGGATCCCTTCCCCTCACAGGCACTGTAGATCTGGAATCCTAATTTGAAATTTCAGAGGCAGATCTTGCCAGCCAGACTCCTCTTTCCAGCCGTCCGGGCATGCTGTACTGGCAGAAAGGCATTAGCCCGGTTTCCAGGGCCTCAGCACCAGTTTGGCCCCCACAGTCCTCAGCACATGCTCATCTGCTCTGAGTGTGCTAGAGATAGGAAAGGGATTTTTTTTTTTTTTTTCCCTCCCTATTTGTGTCAGAAGGATTAACCATCCAGAATTCGTCACTTTGTGCTACTCTCCTTTAGATGGCACTGTTACCACTTCTAAGATGGACTGCTGCTGGCCACTTTGCTGAACAGGGGTGAAACTGGGTCAGGACTGTCATTAATGTGGGGCTAACAAGCCAGACCAGGTCTGGAGCAACCCATGTCGGGGAGAGCCGTTCGTGATATTTGCTTTAGAAAGTTTTCATGGTATCCTCTTCACGTCATCCCGCCAGTCAGTTGTTCACTTTGGAGAATCCCTCACAGCACAAGGTTTTATATTGGCATGATGAACACCCAACACTAAGGACAAACTCAATCTGCACCTTTTCAGAATAAGTTTGAAGCAGTTCCCAAAGTCAATAGGAGTCATGCATGCATATCTGAAAGCCTTAACTAATTAATTTGCTAATTAAATAATAATTAGAAGCTGTGCTATCCACAAGCACTGCAATCATTATTTTTCATAACTAGCTAAATGCTTATGTCAGAACCACTGTTCTTAGATTTTTTTGTCCACTGCCTCAGTCATCACCCGCTTTGATTGCCCAGGCTTTTTCCCTACATGTCAAATTGGTTTAGCTGTCATTTAATGGGTCTGTATTATGTACTGCTACATGTTGTGCACTCCTTGATGCCTATTAAATGAATCTTGCCTATTAAGAACATTTTCAGCTGAGAGAGAGAGAGATATGATTCCAGGATACAATTCAGCAGTGGTCTGGAACAGCCAGAAAAAAAAATTCAACAAAACCCAAAGAAAATAGTCATGCAACCTAAAGGTTGCCTCAGCAAGTGCTTAAAATTGGAAAGCACTCAAAGAAACTGCTGGTGTGGGCCAACACTCTTTACTACATATTGACACTCTCTTTCTTCAGCTAAACGTGTCTGCTGGACCGTTTGCATTGATGCTTTCCCCAACTCTAGAAAGAGAACAGAAATAATGTGAGCAAGACAGAGCTACGGGCACGGGGAGACTCCTACCTGTGTACAAAACACCGGTCCTTTGGTTGCTTTTAAGACTCAGTCCATTCCTCGCTGTCTGGTAGAACATTTTCCAACAGAATTCAGCTCCAATTCAGAGAAAAATCTATGTATTGGACATTATTTTAGTGTGGCAAGGGAGAGAGAGACATACTAAAATTAGGCTATGGGTGACCATCAGCCCAAAGACGCTCCCTAGCACCAAAGTAGAATTGGGCCCTCTGCTGGGCTTGAGGTCTGAGTAGAACTGCCATTTGGACAAGTCAACCCCAAACTTCTCCAAAATAAGGCCCCACCTTTTTCCTGGATGATTATTATTCCCTTGCTAAACTGCAGTTCCACTCAGACCTCAACCAGTTTGCCTGCGGGCTTCTCAGAAACACACACAATTACTATTATTTTTATAATGAGAAAAGTTTTCTTTTTTCCATGCTGCCCTAACTCAAAGCCAACCAGTGCAATTTTGCTCAAGCTTTCAAACAATAATGCCACCTCAAAAAATGTCTACAGATTAGATTTTCGACTGACACTCAAAAACTTGGAACTCTGTGTCTGTGTTGCAAGGCAACAGACTCCCCAGTTATGCAATTGCTTGAGTAGTCCCAGGCCATCCCACTACATGTAGCCAATTTAAGCATTGACTTTCAAAGTGCAGCATCCTTAGGCCTCCCTGGAGGCCTCAATCAAGACAGGCAAGTACCTCGAGCAGAAATTCAGATCTTTGGTGCTGTAAATAGTCTTCTGGAAGTGCTCACCTGCCTCTATTCACCAAAAATAGAGCCTAAAGCAACTGTATTCCTAAGGTAGGTACCACATCTGAGAGCCTAATGGGCAACTGCTTGGCTCATGTTGACTATGAGGGGTGTCTTTGCCTTGGAGGTGTCCTAGCAGTGAGCAGCAAGCCACAGGTGTCTTACACTGTGCTGAACAGTGATATATACACTCCGGGGGGGGGGGGGGCAAGCCCAGAAGGGACGGACACTCAGGCTGAAAACAGGTGAGTCTAGCAGTGGATCTGAAAAAAACCTACATCTAATCCTGCTCAAGCCTGAAGGTGCTTAAATTCCACAGATATAATATTTTTTACCTCCAAGCCCTCCAGGCACTCAAATGAGTATTACTGCAATCCCTCCCCGCAGCTGACCTGACAGTGCAGAGGAACCAGGAACATAAGGAACAGCTATGCCCGGCCAGGACTTAGAGAGGACTCTATTAAATTAAGTCCCCTGAGGTTTGCAATTTAGGAGGCATTCTCAGGGCAGATCTAACATGCACCAACAGGCTGACAGTTGTCTCAAAGCTCAGCTGAAGCAGCTGTTCTCATTTAAAACATATCCAGAGGAGATGAAGGACATATGCCCAAGCTTCCAGAATTCCTTCAGCAAAGAGAGGCATGAGATGAAAAATCTCTCCCCAGTGGACAACACACAGACAAAGCTGAGCAGACACTGCTCTGCCCTTTTTTGTTTCCCTCTGCTTTAATCAAGGACATTCCACAGTCAGCTCCAAAAAAAAAAAAGGGGGGAAAAAAAAAAGCTTTACAAATGCCCATCAGACCCAGAAACGTCAAGACTAAAGAAAAATAGAGGGGGAAAAATCCTCTGGGAAGGTATTTAAAATATTTAGTACTGTTTAAAAATTTCCTGGTTTTTCAGTTCAGTGAAGCTCCCCTCATCAACATAAGCTCCCACTTGGGGAAATGTGTGAACTACGGTATTTGTTTAAAGGTAAACTTTCCCACTAATATAATAAAAAATAAAAAAAAAAAACACCAAAAAACCTGAATAAAGTATTTCAGAATTTGTAAAGACTGTTTGAATCTCTGGTTTGGTTTTTTTTGTTTTCTTTGTCCCATTTTAATATTGAAAGTTTACTCTTGTCTCTTCCCAAAGTAGACAAGCAGGCAATCAAGGATATTATCCAAACTTTGGATCCTACTGTTGGTGATCGTCTGCCTGATTTACAAAGTAGTTGGGACACCAGCTTAACCTGGGATGGTACAAAATACATGGGCATCAAGTGAAGCAGATCTGGACCTCAGATCCAGGCCAGATTTCCCAGATCACTAAACAAGTCTTGAAACAAGCAATACCTACAAGTCCTTCATGGTTACTGCGGCCATCTTTTAAACTTTTCTTTTTGTCTCGGGTTTAGTGAATAAATAAGCTTCTCTAATTATTGTCAACATTTTCTGTATGTTCTCTATACCTGCTGAATGTAATCTCCTAAATGCTATGTTAATGTTATTCTATGCTATTCTAAATGCTACATAATGTTATTCTCTCCTCTTCAGGAATTGGCAGCTCTGCAACAGGGACAACTCTGCTTCATCTGTGGTGAACAGTAACAGTAGATAAGTACTGTGAGAGAGCAAATCTTTTCCTCTATCCAGTACCTTTGTTTGACTCAATGCATGGATTGTTTTTGTTCATAAGTATCAATATCTCAGTTACACTTTCCATTTCAGCTGCAGCAGCCAGGGACTTGGGGACTTGGGGGACTTGGACTTCTAAGTTTCTGCATCTGCTTCACTGCTAAAAACATCCTGAAACCCCTCTGTGCTTGTGACAAATGCTTCAGTCACAATTCTTCCTCTTCCAAGTACCTGAACTTTGATTTTCAAATACATGGCACCAAATAATAATTCCTTCTTCAAAATAACTGTTGCAAAGATGCTTTGCGCCCAAGAACAAAGTTTCAATGACTGTGGATTCATTTGGGAAAGTGACTGGTATAAAGTCAAAGTATCTTTCCAATGGTAAAAAGTACTGATTGCACTTACCTGCCTGAAAAAGTGCTGTGTTGTTATAGCAAAGACATCAAATCCACAGCTGGCCTTTTTAAGCTCGTCTCGAATATTGCTTAATTGCCGGGACTGCTCATCACACTTTTCCTTCAGTCTCTGAACGAACTGTTTTTCAGCATCTCGACTCTCTCCTGGTTTGGGGGATAATCCATTCTTTGGGGTGGCTGGCCTTTGCTTGGGATGTCCTACAAAGGAGCGAAGAAAAGACTGTCATGGTCACTTACTTTAAATGTATGGACATGACCTTTATGTGTTTCTAAGGCCTTTGGGACTCAGTCCTATAAAAGAAAAAAAGGTTCTGTAGCATTCACACAGGTCTGTAATGACTTTGAAAAAAGCAAGAGCCCAGCAAAATATGTTTCCCTAGGGAACCAAAGCTCAAAGCTTTGTAACAGTCATTTGACTTCAGGCTATGAGCCTGAAGGGCCGCTATGAGTTGAGGAGAGCTGTCCTAAGAGTGCCTTACTGAGAAGAGAGATCATTAGAGGAAGGATTCATCTCATCTATGTCAGACATCTACAACAGAGGCCTACATCTTGACATGTGATGCTGACTCTCCTGAATGGCAGTGAGAGAAATGGACACTTCCAGGTTGAGATTCACCTTATCCTGTTGTGGATGTGGAAAACAGTTGGATGATATTTACACTCTACGCATGATTTCTTTGGTCACCTGAACCTCAAGTTTGGTGACTTGACAGAGATGCCAGATTTACTTTGTCTTTGCAGATTTCCTTTTGCCTCCAAATGCGACAATGTGGGGCCGGAGCTGTCAGTCCTTTCCTGAATGCAAATATGGCACGGGTTGCTTGCTATTGGGAATATCACTATTTCTTTTTATCAACATTACTGCAGTCTCCCTTGCCAGTTCCCCTTGCTCTCCCCTTTATACCACTTCTAAAATTTCAGCAGAAAACAAATATGCATAGAAATGCCACCAGGTACCATGTAACGCTGACTGGTTACACCACTGGCTCTGCACGGCTGCTCTCTCTGCACCATCGGGCACAGCAGAATCACTCTATGGTCTGCCTGTACAAATGGGTCCAGACAGACTCTGGCTCTTTTCACGTGGTCCAAGTTGGTCTGATGCAAGCCTGATCCTCTATATAGGTATGAAACCACTAGTGTGGCTTGTATTTAGGATATCAGCTCAAATACAGAGCTATAGTCACATAAATGGCACAAGAACTAAAGCTTACTCATGATAAGCTACTTCAGGGAAAGTGAGGCTTCATCCTGAATTAAGTTCATATCCTGCTTGAGTCAACTATTAATTTCTCTGGATATACTGAGTTACGAGGATGAAGCAAGAAGGGGCAGTGTTCTGGTAGTGTCAGGTCACTTAAGCCACTGCTTGGACAATCTGTTTGGTCTTTATCTTCTAAGGTTTCTGAGAACTCACCTCCGCAAACATTTATGGTCAGCTGAGCAACATCTTTGCACAGCTTACTGATTCTTTCTGCTACCCTCAGTCTCTCCTCAGCTGATGCTTTTTAGCTCATTCCCAAATAGTGGCCAGGAATCTCTGGTTCTCTTCCTCAGCTCCTCTCACTAGTCTCAAGCATTTAGCCTAGGAGCTAGAGTCAGTAAGAAAGAGGGAGAAAACAGTCAGACACCTTGTTCCCCTGTGTTACTAGAAATGACAGACACTGGTCTGGATACAGATGAAAAATGAACATTTCTGTGTTAGTAGAAAGGGTTGACTATGCAAGAATCTGAATGAAAAGATCATCTTGTACTTTTATAATCTTGTAGCATACAAGTTTCTGAAAAATAATACAGAAACAATGTCTCCATCCAGTCCTCAGCAATCAATCTAACAGGGGACAGTATTCTGCCATGGATACTACCTTCCCTTTCCTAAAAACCAGAAGAATCCTTTCACAGAGATGCATCTGATGGTATGAGTTTGAGCCAATTTGTGAAGTAAAACATTGTTCCAGACGTAATTTTGGCAGACATGCTTTAGGTATTTTAGATCTTTAAGACTGTGGCCTGGGTGTGAAAATGGATCCTTAGGGCAATTTTACTAGATCAGGCAGGGAAGCAGTATGGGTTGTCAGAGCAATATCCCAGGAGTGTATTCCTACTTTTTCAGATCCCCAACTTATGTGGGGCCTCTGGGAGCATATCTTCCAACTTGCTCAACTATGTTCTGGCTCCAGGCTGAGCTTACAGGGATCTAGCTCCAGCAGAGATTCTCCCTTATGTCTCCAAGTATCTCATGCTGCAACTGCAAAGAGTCGTGGGTGCAAAACAGCCTTGGAGACTCTTTGTGCACATGACTTGTATTTGCAGAGAGGAATACCAGGTTTCACAACATGTCAAGACTAACTTCATGATGTGGCAAGACCTAAATAATACAAACACTCTCTCATTGAGAGAGTTCAACCAGCTATCGCCCTCTGTGCACTTTCATGTCAGGTAAAGTCTGTAAACCTTTTTGTACAGGAATGATATTTTCCTACAAATTCTTTCATTCATTTAAAGGGGCTCTTAATTGGGCAGTAGGTATTACCACAAAATAAGAAATTAATAAAAGCAACAGCCATAAATATCTGTCTTATTAGCATAAAGATCTCGGGTTGTTTAGGCATCATTGTGATGTTACAACAGAAGGCATAGAGAGAAGTGTAGGGGGAAGGCCTTGAAATCAGTCCAGTTCTAATTAAAACAAAACCCCATCAGGTTGTTTTGTCTTATATCTCTCTAGCTTTCCTGATCACTGGAACATTTGAAATGCACATCTCTGTGTTGTCCTTGTCAGTATTATAAGCTGTCCTTGTAAATTAAACTGTGCCACCCTCCTCAGGGATAAATCTGAATTTCTCGGTTCATTTAGGTCTGAAAACAGCTTACTAAGCTTATTCTGCCATTGATGTCTCTCTTCTGTTGCTCCACACAAAACAGGGTATATATTAATGATGCTGACCCTGATCCTGAATGCCCTTTTTGCTGATGGTGGGACCAGGGGAGCAGACCCACTGTATGCTGAAATCACTGAACCCCTTTGATCCACTTCAAAACTCCCAGGTCTTTTTTATCTACCTGCGTGTTTGAACTAAGGAGACATAACAGCTATATACTCATAATTAACACAGTCCGTGAGGATTTAGATGGGGAATGCAATTTATTTGCCTTTTAACTGTTCAATTTCCAACATTTTGTAAGGAAAGTGAGGAAATTACTTTGAGAGGATTGATAACAAGCAATCTGTATAGTGACAGATGTCAGAAACAGATGGCATTGTCCTGTGGTGGGGCACAGGGAGAGCACCTGCATCTATGTACACCTGCTCCTACACACAGATTTCAGGAATGGGATTGCATCAATAGATAAAATTGAGATACCCACAAGACTCTGCATCTCAAAACTCCACTGCAAGTCTTTAGGAGGACTAATACAGGTTCTAAAGATCAGATCAGCTAAAGAAAAAATTGTGTGACAGACAAAAAGCAGTGCTGATTAAAAGCAACTGCATGTGAGAAGGCCAGCAGTAGAGGGGAAACAACCTAGAAACAGCACTCAGAAATTTTAAAGCCTCTTCCATGGCCACATGTAGCCATGGTGGAGTTGCGTGGGGGACATATGCTCTCCAATCACAAAGTGTAAATGCCACATGAGTTTGCAATCCTGATGTGTCAGTGGCCTTTAGCCCCAGCTACACTCACTGCTTGTCCTGTTTAATGTCTGCTTTGATTATTTTGTGAAATTATTAAATAGGTGGAAAGATCATCTGTCTTTACTGCTTTGTTATTGCTGTTGCTATTTCAAAGAATGCTAAAGGCTACTTTAAAACAAATAAATGAAGGTGAGGTTTATTTTCCTCCTTGATCCTTATACTGACAAAAAATTTTAGATTGTCATAATTTCAGACAACCAAGCTTAAGAAATCCTAAATCAGTTTGATTGAGCGAGGGCAGATACTGAATCTTTCATGAGAATAAAGAAGCCTTCAAGGCCTCATGAATTGGATATGCCAAAAATTTAATACTTGAAAAACATTGTCACTTGTGGAAGTGCAGACCTCCTTGAGACAATACAAATACACAGTACCAATATGCTTAGGTTTCATTTTGCTTTCTAATTCTAGTGGAAGCAAATCAGCTGTGCTGCAACATGCTGCTACAGCCACAATCAGTGCTGGTGCTTAAACTGGACTCCCACTGTTATAAACACTGGTGAGCTGCTGGCCTGGCACCCCATGCAGCAAATTTTTCTTTGGATCTCTCTTGGTGATCTCACCGGGTGCAAAATAGCCTTAAAATTATATGATTCAGAGGACAGTGTTAAATTCATCTTTTTACCCTAGTGTCTTAGTAAAGAGAAGAATTCTAAGTCTGATTGGTGCCTGAAAAGATTAAATTTAACCTTCCATTTTCTTGATTTTGTTGGTTGGGAAGCAGAAGAATAGGGATTGAGTTTAGCAAACGGCAGGAGACTTGATGCAAGTTACAGGAGGCGAAGAACTGTTCTATGTGTTTTATACTTTACCATTAAATGAAGAAACATGGGGTTCTACCCCCCCTAATTGTAATTCAGGTATCATATAGCTGTAGAGATGACATTCAAATTATTTAAGTAGAGTCTGAAAAATGACATAACAGAACAGGAGATAAACTGCAAGCACAATGAAATCAGTGGGACCATGCCCACTCATTTCTGAAGCATTTACATCAGCCAAAGGCCAACCTTACAAAAGCCTTCAGATACCTTATACATTTTATAATGTACACTTATTAGACATAAATATAAATAAGTTCTATTCATTTTAGTAAATAAACAAAGGTATTCTTTAGAAATGCTAAAACCATGTGTTTGTGCCTGATATTGAGGGGTAAGTTGACAACAGCCCAATACAACTCTGAAGGTTATTTCTATTGATAATCCCTTTTCCAATTATGTATAGAAATAGCTCAGGAAATTTAGTGCCTCTGCACAACAGTAAGTGTAGATTCTGAGTAATTACTATCACTCCAGGTAATTGTCTGAGGTGTCTTCTGTTTCACTACATCTATCTGTTCTCTGTTTATATAAGAAAATTATAATGATAAAAAAAAATATTCCTGTGTCCCTAAAAATGTAATAGCAACAACTCTTTTTTTTTGAGGAGAGGTGATTGCACCATTATAACAAAGAAAACATAGGTCTATAGCTGCTGTATTGGTATGATAAAGTCTGCTGTACTCACAGCCAGCTTAATGAACCTCGGGCACAATCAATCTTCACTTAACAATAGTAGGTCTCAGATTTTAATCTGTTAACAAGAGATGCAATGTCAACAAGTTTAAATCTTCCCTGAAACAGTGCTTTTGGGTTCATAAATACCTGGTGAATGGAGCTTGGTGGCTGTTACAGCTGATTTCTTAGGGGATGAGACAGCTGGTCTGTTAGACTCCTGATCTTTTTGTACTTCTTTCTTCAGACCTGTTTTAGAAAAAACAATAAAGGTAGAAAGAAACCCGCTTTATAATTCTGTTTGCACTTGTGCAGAACTATGTTACTATGATACATAACAGAATAGCAAAACATAAATATTTCACCAGTATACACCTTGGACTTCTCACAGAATGATGCTACACAATACCTCTGTATTGGATGCCAACCTGGCCCTTCTGCAAGCACAACTGTGTGCGTGTGACTGACCTGATATGCACAGCACTAAAGAAGGTCAGAAGAAGGCCTTACACATTGTCTGGGTTCTGCAGCCATGTGATAATGCTGTTAAGGCACAAACAGCTACACAGGTAGCTCATTGTAGCTGTCCTGATCTCTGTGTTCTGTCTCTTTACTTCGCTGTGCATCTTCAGCCAAGGATCTTCTGGGCTGGAGGAGAAGCTAAGTACGACCATGCAAAGCTGACTTGTTACCAGTAGGGCCCTGCCCTCAACTTTTTCCCCAGGTTAGGGCATTGCCTTTTCTGGTGACCAGCTTTCCTAAGAGGGTCTCATATAGGCAAGTGAAAGGCTTCTGCAGAACCAGAAGCCAGCAGGAGGTCAGGCTGTGCTGGATGTGCAGGAGAGTGGGTCTCTGCCTGTGCAGTAAGTCAGGTGAGGCCAGAGAGGTGCAGCAAACCTACAACACACTGTGCCAGTGCAGGACACAACAGGGCCATACTGTTGCCTTGCTGTCCACAAGGGTGAACCAACTCATGGTTTGTGTTCATCTACGACCCAGACAAGTGCCAGGCTGCCTGCGTCGCGTCCTCTCCTCTCCTCTCCTCTCCTCTCCTCTCCTCTCCGTTTGTAGTCCTCCAGATTACTGCTGACCTCTGCCTTTTTTCTTTTCTCTGCAGCCACTAATTCTTCCCACTGACAGCATGATGCCCCAGAGCTCTTGGGTTACTATCTCCAGAAACTTTGTGCTAGCCTTCCCTCTTCCTTTAGTTTTTCAGTGGGAGGAAACTCAGTGTCTGTTATTATTCCTCCCACCACTGGAGCTCTCTGGTTACAGGCTCAGGATGGTTTTGTCAGTTGTCCAAGCTCTGCAGTCACCGACTGCCTCTCATTTGAGGGAGATACAACTTCATCTGAAAGCCAGAGCGGCCACCCAAGATCAGCTCACCCCTCCTGCCCACCCACAACTCCCATCAAAATAGCTGTGGGGTCCATGCTGAGTGCAGCAACATGAAAGCCCTGCCCTGCTGGTTTGCCCATGGCGTGACAGTCACAGCCACTGGATTTCATGCAGAAAACACGCTCTGAGGAAGTAAGGAGGAAGAGCAAGAAAAAGCAAATCCCTGAGACACTAATGTATTTTCCTGTTTGCTTTCCTTTTTTACTGTGAGTGTTTGTTGGGGGCTGTATTTTAGCCTGCAGACTTGTTTCACAGCCCCTGGATACACAAGAAAAAGAGAGATTTAAGGCAAACCACTTGTCATAAAGGAAAAACAATGTTTGCCCTATTAACTTTCACTTCTCTCATGAGTATATTTATGGATGTCTTGTAGCAAAATGTCCCACAGAATCTGCTGAAGCAGGGAAAAAACCTGTATTTTCTTGGTGGTGTTAAAGACAGTGGCAGTCCAAAAGCTAACGCTATCTTCTACTGTGCTTAATGGAAATATGATCTGGCTATTTCAATAGTGTAGAAAAGTGATGATTTTATATGGGGATCATAATCTTCAGGGACACTTACTGGACGACTAGTTTTCCGCCCTCTCCAAAGCCACAGCTAGTCACTGTTGCAGTATCAGGCTTATTTATGATGCATCATTCACCCTTCCACTTCTGTCTGCATCAGGACTTGTGAGCAGCAAGCTGCAGATGCAGCATTTGCCATGCACCAGAAGCTTAGCTTCATATTTTCTAGCACCATCTCTCAGCATTTCCTTGCTTCTGTGAGGAGCACATGCCCATGCACAAGGCATCTCCAACTATTCACTAGAAGATGGCACAGGAGAAGGTCTAAGACCCTCTGACTCCCTCCCACTCTTCATAGGCAAATCACACCATCAGTCATCAGAGGCTGGTAAAGACTGAACTCTTCTTCGTGCCTTTACTTTGGTCTATCTCCATTTTCTCTGGTCTTTTAAAATTGGACATATTGAGGCTAGGGTTCTCATTTGTGAACAATATTGTTCACAGAGAAGTGACTGAGGATATAAATTTCTTGTGTCTGCTACACAGTACTTTACTACAGAGCAGAACATAAAATAAGTTTATGATGCCGTTTCATTACTAAGGACCAAGCAAAAGCAACCTGACCTGGGAGCTGTGAAACAAAATCAGAGCTATTTTTATAAGGCAGAGTTTATATGGTTACAGATTTGAGCATTATTTATTTGTGGCAATGAGGCCTTGGTTTTTCTGTGGTTTTGAGAATAAAAATATGATGCACAAATGGGCCATATACCAAGCTCCTCCATAAATTTCCCTATGGTAAATGTCAAACATAGACAACAACAGGGAAAGTATGCTTTCCTTATGCTTCCAGCAGTAACAAGGGGCATATAAATACATAACTACTTTTGTTTTCGAGACATTTTCAACGAGGAACACCTGGGGAATTAGTTCAGCCCCTTACCCTTAAGCACAAAGCAAGGAACATTTCCCCAATTAGAGCTCAGTTGGAAGAAAACAGAGCAAAGAAGCAAAGAAGCCCAGTGAGCACCATTGTTCTGCAGGGGGCAAGGTGAAGCCTGTGGAGAGCAGCGAGAGTCGCACGTGGGTGCAGACGGCAGTGCCCATCAGGGATGGCTGCACGGGAGACACACGCAGAAGGTAGGACATCAGCAGAGCAAGCCTGAAGCAGGTTGTAAGCAAAGGTGCAAAGAGATATCTTGGCAAGGACAGAAAAGTGGGATTAATAACAAGGAGGGGAAAACGAAGATAAACGCCCTCCTTCATTTTGCAAGATTAGGAGAGCTCCTAAGGTCTGGTAGGGGTGGCAATGCAGCAGCCAGGGAAGCAAGAAGGGGCTGTGCAGCAGGGGAAGAGCCACAGCACGACAGCTCTGCTGGGAAGGGGCTGAGGAAAGGAGCACATGGAGATAGCAATTATTCGGCTTCTCCTTCACAAGCAGAAAGATCTTGGTAGCCCCTCTGTGGCCCTTCTCTGCAGGGAGGGATTTAGGAATCACGCAGCAGGCAAAAGAAAGGACAGTCTGCAGGAGCAAACCGTTATCGTTCTGCTAAGCTCATCACCCACAGGGAAATCTTAGGGGAAGAGCTGTCCCTGGCATTAGACCTCAAATAAGAGCTTGTGCTGAATGTTTTTCTAAAAATGGGGTTTGTTCTTTCTCTTCTCTTTTGAAACAACAGCTGTTAGTTGGTTAAAAGAGAAACACTCAGAAAACATGTTGATTTCAAGTTCCCGCAGGGAAAATTCATTTCTAAATGACAAGAGTTTGGGCTTCAAATTTGTCATTTCACAGAAATCTAGGATTTCAGGTTTGCAAAAGTCTGTAGGAAAGCGTTGGCGTGATGATCAGCATAATGCTGTACCACAGGGTACAGCACAGCAAGAGGTTATACAGTTTGATCTTTCCCACCTCAGAGTGTACTAGAAGTAACTCAAATATTATAACATGCAGAAAAGGTTTGATGCTCCACGGTAACTCAAGACAAACATTTCAGTTGTTATTACAGGCCTGAACGTGTGTGAAGCCTCAAGTAATACTTTGATAATAACATGTATTTTGAAATGTCAAAGGGTATGTGTGTACAATCATAGAATAATTAAAAATATGTAAGACATAATTCAAAAAGGAAATTAAGCACCACAAGTGTATATTTCTTGAACCTGCATGCTATTTTAATTTTGTTCTAAATTTGTCTTTTACTATGTATTAACTCTGACCTGGAAGAAAATTGACTTCAAACTCTTAGTGTTATTGCCCCCGGGCTGGAAATATGGAACTCCAATTAGCTCTGTGTTAAATGCCCATACATTAACTTTATTCCTGCTGACTGTGTAATCAAGTCTCTTAGCACTGAGCCTCCCAGCAAAAGGCTTCTGGCAGAGCAGGAATCACCACTAACTTCCAGGCTTCCAGGAACAACTTCCAAGGCTCTGCCAGCTCCCTTCGCTATGGGAGCTCATGGAGTGAGAAGTTGTCTTTCCAGTAGCCAGAAATCAAAGCCACAAACTACTAATTCTGATATGAATTTACATTTCATTTAAGGTTACAAATCTCCCACCATTTCCTCTCTTTTAAAAGCTATACTTATACAGAAATGGATATTTTAGGCCATAAGATAACTGTGAGAATAAATACTTGCTGGTGTTTTCTACTGGTATGGTTACAGCATTTGCTTTTGAAAAATGCATCCGAATGCACAGTTCTGTAAAGGTATATACATTTCTTAATTAACACACATGGCCTGCTTCAAACCAAACAGAAGGAGCAAACGTAAAATCATTAGAAATACAAGGCAAAACAGTCTAGACATGTCAAATCACTCAGCAATCACTTGGAAAAAACAGCAGACAAACAAAGCCACTTCTCCATTCCCCCATCATTGTTGAATGTTAGCCTAGGATCCAGAGCTAAAAACACCTTATTTGAGACTCTTCTCAAGAGCTGCTGCAGAATCAGCACTTCTATTGCCTGTACCTTTCTGAGTCTTTAAAAGCCAGTACAGTGGTATAGGCTTCAATCTGCATTATCGCTTCAGACTGAAAACATGCTAACAAATTACACATTGAGTATTTATTCCAAAACTAATCCTAACATGCTGTAGACATAATTAACAATTCAATGGGACTGGCTGCATTCATTTGGATTCCAGATGTTCTCAGGCATATTTTATAAGTTAACTAATGCAGTCTGCAAGTTTAAAAAACCCCAAGGAAGTGTTTTCAGTCACTCACAGACACAGAGAGCCACTTCAAGCTTTCTTCTGCCTTTCCCCCTGATACCCATGAGTACTCGTGTCCTTGGTGAGTAATGACACATCCATGCATGCCTTCTTTGAGACAAAATGAGCAAAGCTGGAAATATGATGAATTCTGTAAAATAAGAGCAGTCTAATTCTCTCTAGAGGGTCTCTACTTCCTGTGATCTATGAGATGCTGAAAGACTGTGAATAAATAAGTAGATGCAGAAGAAAGACTACATATTTGTTGAAGTAGAAACTACTAATGTGTGTGTTTTTTCCCTTTGTGTTTGTTTCAAATTTAAAGTCAATCTGATAAGAAAAAAAGAAGGACAAGGACTTGTCTGAAAGTGATTGTTTTCTTTCTATATTGAAAAGAAAAGTATCTTTACCTGGTATTAAAATAAAACTAAAGGAAAAAATTAATCTGATAAAAAGAATTGCTCTTTGGACCAAACAGCAAATCTCAGGGTAACTCAGAACATCCAACATTAGTTGCAGAGTTAAAACAACTACTCCTTCCCTTCCTGTTATTTGACATGGATCCTGTGGCATTTTATTGTTGCTTCCTCACAGAGTTGTGCTATGGCCTGTTTCAGAGTGGTTCCCAGGACAGGGGTTGGAAAAATCACAGCTGAATGTCTCACTTTCACCTGCAGCGTAGTGCTGCGTACCCCCATGTTCAGTACAGGAGCAAGGGGAATGTAGTGTAACCCACCGCGTATTCACTGCTCAGCTTTTAATGGAAAGTGTTTATAAAGGGGAACAAAGCTCAGCAGACTCTTCTCCCTCCTCCCCTGCAAGAGCACAGCTCCCTTTCCCCCCCCTCAGCTGACCTTAGCTCATCCCTCTCCCGCCTGCTGAGGTTGTGTTGCCTGAATTTTAGCGAAGCTGATTAAAAGAAGCACATTTGACACTGCAAGCTTGCTGGTGGGAGCTGTGGTAACACCGGCCTCCTATTTTTCATCTTGACTGATTGTATTTAACACCCTGCCCTGTTACTTATGATTTACTGTTACTTGTAAAAGCACAGGAATTGACTGGTTTAGTTTTTTGAACAATGCTTTTGATTGTCTTTAATTTAGTGGGCCAAGTAGAAACAAGCTGTTCTAATGAATTCTTTGTTGCTACTGTCATTGCACACAAATTATGAGGTTTCTTATGGGGAACAACAGTCACTTGTCTGTGAGACAAACATTAAATAAGAATAATAACCAAGCTGAAATAGATATGCCATACACATACACCCAAAACCCCACAACTAGGCATAGGGAATATAAAATCTTAATTTTATATTTCTTAATTATTTCTTTCTTAATTTCAGAGAGTATTAGGTGGCAAGTCCAGCCTGGTGGACAGAGCTGAGGTCTGGAGCAAGAAACAACTTGATATAGTTGATGATGTAAGCCCATTGCAAGGTGGTTTGGACTAGATGACCTTTAAAGGTCCCTTCCAACCCAAATTATTCTGATTCTATGATATTCTATGAACCCAATGTTCAGGAGTTTGGATCAGGACTGCAGGCATAAACAAGGGAGCCCAGAGCTGTATCAATATCCTGAAGGTGAACCGAAGTTTGAAAAAACAGCAGAATTTAGAGGTACCAAGCTGGATCTTCTGTGGGTTTCTATGTTCTGGGAGAAGGTTATGGCTGAACAAGACCAGACAGGGATGACACCTTAGAGAAAGCTCTATTACAGGAAGAGAATAAAAACTATGCAGAGCTGGCCAGATATAAACCACTTTTCAAATCCTTATTTGCAATGATTGAGCCTTTTTTTTTTTCCTGAATTGCATGCAAGTCCTGTTGCCTATACAGTAGCCACATACTCAGCTCCCCAGCACAGATCTACCCTTTAGCTAGATGTTTCTGCTCATGAATGTGCAAAAGAGGTCACAGCACTACAAAACAACACATGCCACAACAGTGGCACATTTATTCACCTGTAGGCCTAAGATGTTCATGGAAAACAGAACTGCATTTCAGCTATGTTGGGAGGGACCTCTGAAGTCCTCTGGTCCAGACTTCTGCTCTGAGTCGCACTAGAGCAGGGCTTTGTCCAGTTAAGTTATAGGTATCTTTAATGATGGAGGATTCATCACCTCTCTAGTCAATCTGCTCTACTGTTTGACCACCTTCACAGGTGATCAAATGATGACCATCTTCACAGGTGGTCAAACAATGAGTATTTCTTGTGTTCCAGCTTGTGTTTCGTGTCTCTTCCACTGTGCACCTCTGATAAGTGTCTGGCTTTGTTCTCTCTCTGTATCTTCCCATTAGATAACTGAAGAGTGCAATAATATCTCCCTTTGCCTTCTCTGAATAATCCCAGCTCTCCCAGCCTCTCCTCCTGACCTGTCTCGTCCTCCAGGGCCCCAGTCCCTTAACCATCTTGGTAGCCCTCTGCTGCTCTCAGTCCAGTATGTCACATTGCTCGTCCTGGGATTCCCAAAATGGGACACAGTTGTGCGTGGCCGCACAAATGCTGAGTGGGTAGAGCACTGATGCTGGAGGCCACACTCTTGCTAATGTAGCCCGGTATGCAGCGAGTCTTTCTTGCTGCAAGGGCACATTGCAGGCTCAGATTGAACCTGCTGTCTAGCAGGACCCCCAAACTGGGCCTTTTGGCAGAGCTGCTTCACAGCCAACTGGCTCCAGCCTCTCCTGCTGAATGGCATTATTCCCTCAAGGGGCAAGACTTTGCATCTGCTTTTTTGAACCTCATGAGGTTCATGGGCAGACTCATTTCTCCAGCCTGGCAATGTTCCTCTGAATTGCAGCCCTGCAGCCCTGCCCTCCAGCATATTGACCAATTCCCCCTGATTTGCTGTTATTTGTGAGCTTGCTGAGGGAGTGCTCTATCCCACTGTTCAGGTTTTTAATGAGGATGGTAAGCCGTATTTGCCCAGTATCAACCCCTAATGCATGCCAAAGTCTGCCACCTGGACTTTGTACCTCTGATCACAATACCCTGACCCTGATGTTCTGAGTAATTTTCCACCCACCTCATTGTCCATCTAAGGTCTGCAGCAAGCTGAGATACTCCAGGACTTTTTCCCAGACAATCACAGTGGAACCTGGGTATGGGAAGGGAGCTGCAGGAGGACATTTCAGGCAACGCTTATGCTCTTGAGTGACTACTGACCTGTGGAAAACATATCACTCCCAGGCTTGATCTGTGCGAGCGCCCTCCAGAATTGTAAGCCTGGAGCAAATGAAACCAATGCTCCTGGACAGGACATAGCCTAGGCTTAAAGCAATTTAACTATAATCAACTGATTGCAGCACTACCAGATCAGGAATTGCTGCCCATCTGAATCCCTTTTCCATTGCACAACACAGACATGGTCTTCTTGGATTACTACTGTCTGTAGCTTGTTACGCTGAAGGTTTTGTAATGCATCCTGAAGAGCTCACCAGATACACCACTAACCGCATCATGTCAAACTGTAGGGTTTTGCCCAAATTATGATGGAATTAGATCCCGGTTTGACTTAGGATCTGAATTGTTCCATGGTGAACACTAATCTAAAGAGTTTGTGAAACAAATCCCCTGTGAAGGTGGAAGTTGTTAATTTGCTGTCTCTGAACATGGCTTTCTGCAGATATTCCCAGAGAAATTTAAAACAAAAAATTCGGCATATATGTGTCTCAAAGATTATATATTTTATCAACATCTGTAGGAAGACAAATCTTATAGGCCTATTCAGAGTTGTATCTTAGCTGCAAAGTTACTGACGGAGCACTGCTTTCACCTGTCTTTAAACAAAATATGAAACAATAATAGAAATGGTAAATATTAGTTGTTATCACTGTATTTCTCAAAGCAGCTACTATGTTTAAGTGAATTTAAAGGACCTGTCTCAGTTTTTCTATTCAAGTGTGCTTTCCCTCCCCATTTTCTACATGTCGACAGGTATGCAAATAAAAAACGAGTCTAATAGCACATAAAAAGGGCTGTGCAACATACTGAAAATTAATTAAAAGCATTCTTTTCATAGACTAGTCAAAAAGCAACCAGTTGATGTCTTCAAAACAATTTGCATGACAATGATCTTCCACTACTATTATCCCATGACAGAATTTTTTTTGATCATCTGAATCACTGCACAGCAGCAGCTATAGGAGTCCATTTTCATTAATTAAACATGATTTATACCCTGTAGTCCAATTTATTTGACAAGCACTTTTTAGTAAAATATCAGGAGTATAATCTCTCTTGAGCAGTCATCTTTTTTTTTTTTTCCCTAATGAGAATTTACAGCACAGGTGGTCTTCTCAGGTAGAATCTAACACATGAAGGCTTTCATGGGATTTTTGTTAGTTATTTCCCACTCATTAACATAGGTAGATATGATCTTTTGTGAATTAATTTCCTATTCATACATAGTTAAAATTATCTCTGATATACAAAGACAAATCTTCCATCACCTGATATTCACTGTTTCGGAAACATTCTTTCTATTTAAATGACTGCCATCTTCTTTGTGAAATACTTTCTCCCCATCTTACTTTCATAAAAGATGCTGTATATGATACATACAGTGTCTGTGCACTTCAGCTGTAACAGTGGAGTGCTCTATGCTCTAGGCACGTTAATAACTGCAATGTCTTGCACAGGAGGTTGGACAGATGCAGTATGTGTTTATAAATGCACGTGGAACACCAAACCCTATAGCAATTACTAGTAGGTGATTGCTAGAAGTATTATACATAGAATACCTACAATTTCATTCTCCAAATACACAGAACATATAGAAGGAATCATTCTGGTTTCTCTGCTTTTCAAAAGCTTTACTATATGACTGACTTCAGTAATGCTGCTCATGGGACATCTGACTTATACTGAATGAGGCTGGTGACCTCTTCCTCAAACGCAAAATTCACCCCTACGATCATGATATTGATTCACTTTTTCTTATGGAAATATATATGCCACACTCACAAGATGGTGTTCATTTGTGCTGTAAATCCTTTCTGCTGGAGGCAGGGATTTCCTCCTGCCCACACGGAGGGGTACATGGTAGGAAGATACACATCTCACTCTCAGCTAATAATTTCCACCCATGGTGGAGATCATCCCTCTCTCCTTGGTCACAGCTTCTGTGCAGTCTCTTGTCTTCTGCCATGGAGTGAACAGGAAATTGTGGTGGTTTTATTCCTTCCAACTGTGACTCCACAGTGGGGCTGGGCTGCTGCCAGCTTAGCTATGGAGAAACTGGAGGATAGACATGTGTCCCACCATGCTTTTCTGTCCTTCAGTCTGTCTCTGCACACAATTGCCATTGTGTGATATTTTGGAAGAATTTATGCATTCCACTGTTTTCAAAACATTGCATCCCTTCAGTTTGGAGCACTAGTGAAGGTTTCTTTGGTGTTGTGGTTGCAGTGATGAGGCTGGCTCCCTCCCCAAGTATGACATTCATCATCTTCATGACACGCCAGTGTCAGGGACACAAGGTAAGTGGGGGGTGGATTAATTTTTAGTATACCTTCAAACATTTACTTTACACCGATTTTATTTCTCTGCTCCCTTATTGCTCTCCATCTCCTGCCCTGTGATGTCCACCAATAATGCCAGACTTGCCCAGCACAGACTGGTAGCCTGAGCCAATGATTGTTTTTTCTACTTTGCAGCAGCCCTACAAACAGACCTACAGCATCTCTACATGCAGACTTTCAACCTGTCCATCCTCTATCTGCTGCAGGACATCCTTTTGGAGACTGGCCTTTCCAGCACAACCATGCACTTTCTCTGCCACATTTAAAATATGACATCTGGCACAATTTTAAAGGGCTTTTGTTAGATGTGTTTGTTTGCCTGGGATCAGAAAGCCCAAAGCAATACAAACACTTCACTGACCTTTCTCCACTTGCTTCATTTGATCTGTAGCATCTTCTTTCTGATTTAATAAAGAGTTCAATTTTAAAAAGATGGGTTTGGGTTTCATCATTTAAAAGATGTGAAAAACTGTTGAAAAGATACTTAAAGAGAAGATTTTACATTCTATAGGGCTCCCTATCATATTGGGATCTACAGACAGCATTCATATATTGTTGCGAGAAGCAGGGTTAGACCTGCTAAAAATCCTTGTCTTTATCTTTGCTTTGATTTACTTCAGCCTTTGCTTCCATCAGATACTCAGCATTGTGAGGAACAATAACACTTTTAATAAAAAAGAAGTCATTACTGGCAGATACATTTGCTGCTACCTTGGCTCATATAAAAAGTAAACCAAAGCATTGGACTAACGTTTTTTTTTTGCTTCTGTCAGTTGTGTATAATAACAGCAAACTTGCCAGCTGTCCTTGTTCAGGATCCGTGTTCGACTGCATAGAACAGCCAGGTACCCCTACTTTACATGTTTAGCTTCCTTCCAGAATAAAACAGGCAAGTTTTACCTCACATGACTGAGTCTCCCTGTCAAGACTGG
The DNA here is from genome assembly GCA_033628505.1 of Tringa tobata. NCBI lineage: Eukaryota > Metazoa > Chordata > Aves > Charadriiformes > Scolopacidae > Tringa > Tringa tobata. The sequence goes on along the minus strand of JAHREE010000351.1, from coordinate 585,584 downwards.
ACTATAAATTCAGTGGGGTGATGGCAATGGCCTCCACACACCGTTGCAACCAGTCTTCACTGGTACAGAGATGCCTTGCTGGTAGGAGGCTGGGAGGTGACTGGAGCCCCTGACCTCCAGAATGGGAAAGAGTAATTTCAACTCTTTTCCAGTAGTGATGGATCTAACTCATTCCAGCAGTATCCATCCTGGCTCTCTGCTACTGTGGCTTGCATAAGCAAGCATATGGACTATCCCCATCACATTCCTGGCATGGAAAGGCCATGGTGGGCTGCTGGATTGAAACCTGCCTCCTGTTCGGCGCACTGACAGCTTCCTGGCTGCAACAAAGCTTAGGAAATGACAGCAGAGTCAGACTAATGGCCTTGCAATGGGAAGAACAAAACCGAGTGCTCTCCAGTGCGAGCCTGAGCACTGCACCTCCCGCACAGGGCACACCAGTACGGACCCATGCACCCACAGACACTGGGACTGAGCACCACACTCTACACAGCCCTGAGGGAAGCAAATCCAATTCAGAAGCTCTGCTGCCCTGTCTCCACTAGGGCCGTTAATTCAGACACAGAGTGGCATCAACAGCTCTTTGTGGCTCTCAACCCACAAGTTGAAGCATGGGCAAAGGAGATTCCATTTGTGTGTCTCCATGGAAGCAGGCATACCCCAGCTTACTGGAGGGTCATGCAAAGACAGTAACAAATGCTCTGAAGGAAGCTACACCGAGACTGACAAATGACATAGGAAACATCTACTGACAACCTTAGGACAACGAGTGAATGAAAGTTGTTTGGAAAGTAAAAATAATAGGAGAATTTCTCATAATGATACAAATTCTGTATTGACTTTTATTTTTCAGCTTTGTCTCCAGAGGGAGTAAAATTCAGCAAAAAATTAGTCTTTCATTTCATAGATTAAATAATTTCATAAATTAAAAACCTTAATTAAAAGTCAACTTTAGCTTTCCACCAGCCTCAGTAATTCTTTTCCTCTTCAGTGTTTATGCCATGATGTGATTGCAAACATCATCTTTTTTTTGAAAAGCTACTGTTTGATCAATATTGTTTCTCATTAAGTTGTAATTTCTGCTCTCCTGTGTGCGTCTGAGATTTGGAACCTATGCAAACTCAGAGGTGACAGCCTGAACCGTTCAATTAGTTCTGTCTACGCTAGATTTTGCATGTCCACATTAGCATGATTGCATATCAAGCATCACGGTTCCAGCTCATTGCAGTGCCCTAATACTGAACCCTTCATGGCAAGGACTCACTCGTGTGAGACTGCACAAGTAGAAGACTCAGAATTTCTAACAGTCTTCTTGCCTGTGACAAAAGAATCCCAGAGGCCAGAAAAGCTCCTCTACAGAAACTTGAAATAGTCCTTTAAAGGTTAATACGCCAATGCCACTAGCTGGAAAAGAAATGCTGCTTTTGCTGGAGATATCTCGGGGCAAATCTGATACTAATCAAATCTGCTGTAGCCTGAAAGGACATAGTGTAGCTAGAGATCAGAAGAGAGGAAAGGAAGCTCGAAAGAAAAGGGGAAAAAAAAAAGGAAGAATACTTGAAAAGGAAAAAAAAAAAGGTATATTTATCCATGTATTCTGTTGATAGATTGATTCATTCCCCAGTTAGTGAGTGCAGATGATGGAAGTAAACAGTTTTCTGACAGTAAGAGACAATCACTCCTGACTGTGCTGGACAAAAGGCCACATCCTCCTTCCTTGACTTTCACTTAGCTGGACTACATAAGGCAAACGGTTTCAGCTTCATCTTCCCTGCCAGATTTTCCAAGCCACTGATTACAGCAGTAAGTCCTTTTCTGCAAGTAATAAATTAACCAGGTGTATTGGGTTTATGTGAAAAGATATTATTTTTTTTGGGGGGGGGAGAGGGGGGCACTACAGAGGTGGCTTCTGTGACAAGATGCCAAAAGCTTCCCCCCATGTCCAATAGAGGCCATGCCAGCTGGCTCCAAAATGGACCTGCCACTCTCCAAAGCTGAGCCAATCAGTGATGGTGGTAGAGCCTCTGTGATAAAATATTAAAGAAGGAGGAAAAAACTGATATGCAACAGCAGCTGGGACAGAGGATTGAGAATATGTGAGAGAAACAGCTCTGTAGACACCAAGGTCAGTGATGGGGCAGGGGGAGGAGGTCCTTCAGGTGCCAAAGCAGAGATTCCCCTGCAGCCTGTGGTGAAGACCACAGCGAGACAGTATGTTCCCCTGCAGCCCATGGAGGTTAGCAGTGGAGCAGATATCCACCTGCAGCACGTGGAGGACCCCACACTGGAGTAGGTGGCTGTCCAAAGGAGACTGTGACCCCATGGGAAGCCTGTGCTGGAGCAAGCTCCTGGCAGGACCTGTGACCTGTGGAGAGAGAAGCTCATGCTGGAGCAAGTTTGCTGGCAGGACACGTGACCCTGTGGGAAGGACTCACATTGGAGAAGTTTGTGGAGGACTGTCTCCTTTGGGTGAGACCCCACGCTAGAGCAGGGGAAGGGTGAGGAGGAAGGAGCAGCAAAGACAATGTGTGATGAACTGACCACAATCCCCGTTTCCTGCCCCCCTGTGCCACTTGGGGGAGGAGGTACAGAAAATTGTGAGTGAAGTCGAGCCTGGAAAGAAGGGAGGGGTGAGGGGAAGGTTTAATTACCCTATCTTTATTTGACTGGTAATAAATTAATTTTCCCCAAGTTGAGTCTGTTCTGCCTATGATGGTAATCGGTGAGTGATCTCTTCCTGTCCTTATCCGGCCCTACCAGCCTTTTGTTGTATTTTCTCTCCCCTGTCCAGGTGAGGAGTGGGAGAAATAGAACAGCTTGCTGGGCATCTGGCAGCCAGTCAGGGTCAACCCACCACACCAGGTTAACCTATCTTGAAACCAAGTGACCACAACTAGTAACACGTGAAGTCTTTGTCTTACATTTTGTACTGATTTTTCCTTCCTAGGTAATCAAACCCAGTGGGACTTACACAGAGATGAAACACTGTTAAATAAGGGACAGACTGGGTAAGGCTGGTGACCTACACAAAAGTCTTTATTTTGGAATCTAAACTGTTAGATCTAATCTGAACTTGATGTGATTTCTATACTCTTATTGAAGTTCTGTCTTTTTCTAATCCTTACTATTCTGTACAGATACCATGAAGTGGCCTCTCCAAACTCTGTCTTTAAAAGAAAGTGTTGAGTGTAAAAAGTCTGATTTGTCTTTCTGCATAATGTGCTCTCTAAACAGGCAGATATGAAGGTACAATATTTTAGGGATGGAAGTAGAAAAGTATTTAAAAATTAAACCTAAGGGAGAATATGAGGAGATAGGGGACAATAGAAATGGGGAAAAAAAATAAGACACTGGAAGAGCAAGGGAAGATTCATGAAAGTGGAACGAGGGCTTGTTTCTATGAGAAAATATGTAGAGCCATGAAAACTGCAGGAGTAAAGAAAGATTCAGGTATATCCAGGTTCTTGCAGCTCCAAGGTTTAAACTAACTAGTAGCAATAGAAAAGCTCTCTGAAAAACACGCTGGCTTTGGAGACTAACTTTGTGTCAGATCATCTGTGAAACAAATCTAGGTACTGAGTCAAATACATTCATATTTCACTACTGTCACAAAAACACAGTGGAGTATGTTTCACTCACTAAAATACCACGTTACACCTCATGCACCCTGCTCTTGTAGCTGTCTATGAAGGGACCATCACAGTGCAGAAAGGTAAGTGCTGGGGCCACATTAGAGAGAAGGGCAATGGGACAAACAGGAGCTGGAATAGGGTAGGGGAACATTGTCCACTAGTGGGCAGGAAAGTGCTTGAAGCCACCTGGGATGCAGAGATATCATCTGTAACCAGGGGAGAGGGTGTCTACACCCATGGTTTTAAACTTACTTTATAATTATGACCAATAATCATATTGACCCTGCTTGCAAGTCACAATGAACAGCCCTAACTCATCCATTTACACCCAAACTTGAGTCTAGACACTGCCAGCGCTGAGTGTGCAGTAGATGTTCACCATCCCGAGTACCCTCATCTCTCCCCACTGAGCAGGCAGGCAGATGGGCCAGCGTTAGCAGCCCTCAAGGGCAGGCAGCACGAACCGCTCCTCACTCTCTCAGAAATGGTGAGTCCTGCCCCAAAAGATACACCCCTACATCTTGCCAAGGGGAACCTGGAATTCATACACCATGTCCAAGTGCCAGGCTGGGGAAGGGGCAGCATGAAACAAGTGTGAGCAGGAGACACTGGAGAGATGCACACGTTTTTCAACAAAAAACACATTTGGCAGAAAACTGTAAATTCTCCTGTATGCGGTGTTAAGAATTATCATTGGGTGATTTGAGAAATGGCTAGATTGAGCTGAAGGAGGGCTTAGGTAAGGAAAAAATCTAGAAAAAAGACTAGGTTTTTTTGATTTATTTACTTACCTCTTTCTCCCTCTCTGAGTGAAAATACCACAAATTGCTTAAACTTAAAGGGCAGTATTCTCATCTCTGCCAGCGTAACTAGCAATGAATTATCTGCTCAAAGGAATGCTTTGGTCTCTAAAGCAATGCAACATTTTCAAAAAGCTGTTTGGTGAGAACCAATAATATATACACTAAATCTCTGGCATGTCTGGTTAGGGACACTAAATGCCTTCAATTCCGGACATAGCTCACAAAATGAGATTTATAGCTGTGTTGTTGCCTGTGTTTCAAAGAGACTATAGCAAACAGAGTCCAAATCAGCACGTTGGCAACACGCCCAAGAATGGCATGAATATTAATCAAGTAAGCAGTAAAATAGCATCATAATAAGGTTTCTGCATTTCTTGGCCTAATGCCGATGGTATTTCAAGTAGACAAGTTTGGAGCACTTACCAGCAGGTGCTGTGGCAGTTTTTGGTGCTGGAAGTAAGCTCCTGCGTGGAGTCGCTGTGCTGCTCGATACCTGTGTTGTGCTCTTGCTCCCCCCCTTGGGGATGTCTTTAGAAGGTGCGGATGCCTTAGGAGTGGTTTGCTCTTCGTTTCCAAAGCTGGAACCTGCAGGAGACCAAAATTCCTCTAATTATAAGTTCATAAAAAATGTATGTGAACTGTGGCATATAGACTGAGCTTGTATCAGCAATTATAATCTACAAAGACATATTCTCATTGCAACTTGGGCTAAGTTACGTAGACTTTCTCCAATACAAATGGTTATGTTGAAAGAAAGAGTTCCCAGCAACCTACTTAAATGCTAAGTCTTGGTAGCTGTTGGAGTCTGACTCCAACAGGAACTTAACACCTGCTTTTGGGCTAGCTCCGTAATTGTATCTGGCTGCAATGCTCATAAAGAAGCCAAGGAATTTCTAAATATCTGGGTGGTCAAGTCGTTTTCGGATTTGTAGCTGCTACAGGAGCCACCCCACACACTCACCCAAACACCTGGGAGTTGCCAGTTTTCAGAGTAAGGGGGAATAGCAGGGCTCAGTGGTGCAAGGCACCAAATTCTTCTACCCAGGAGGGATTTCCCACAAACAGCCTGGCAGACCACACTCAGACATTTGAATAATAAGATGAAAACCACCACCACCAACAACAAATCTGCCTTAACTCTCACATCCACTTCAATCCCATTCTCATAATGAAACTTAGATTGCGAAGGTTTCCAGTTTATATTGACCTCTTTCAAAACCTCTAATGTGTTTGGCTTCCTCCTGCATTTGCCATCTAGGGAATAATGACATCCGAGACTCCTTGTAGATAGAAGGAAATCAATCTTTTCTTAACATTTGAAAAAGGCAAAGTTGGAGTGTGCTCTTTATCTATTGAGCAGAAAGCCTAAGAGGAGCAAAAGATTACTGCATTTGTGGACTGGAACATTTGTAGAAGGATGAACATTTTGTTTGAAAAAATGAGTGGAGATAGTGGCAAGGAATACACAGGATTTCAGAAAAGGGTTATAGTTTTATTTCCATTATTTTAAAAATATAGAATACAATACTATTTAGTTACTGCCTGCAGGAAAATGATAACATTATTTTAATAACTGGCGTGTCCAAGTTTCCAGTATTTTTAAGATTTAGGCCTCTTAAATATGCGCAAGTAAAGGAGAGATATTTTTTTGCCTTTCTTACTGAAAATCCACTAGGAAAAAAGTGCAGGTTGGAAAAGAAAATCCTCTTTACAGATAAAATAAGAATATACTTTTTGGCTCTGACAAAACAGCATTAAGTTTTGCTGTATCTTTAAGGTTGCTTGCATATAGGTCTTAATTTAAAGAGCATATCTGCAGTAAACATGAACTTCTACAAACACATTTGACCTTTGTTCAAATAATAAGCCACATTAAAAATTCAAACAAAACAGTCTACTGTACATTATGCCAGATCAGGGAAACCTGAAGCATTTGTCATCTTTACACCGCTGTGCACATAACAACCCCTCAGCACACCAGATCATTGTTTTATATCCAAACTACACAGATTTTTCACCTGTGTAACAAACATTTTAGATTACGTGCCAAATTATCTGCTGACAAAACACTGCTGACTTGGTAAAGTCAGGTCGGCAGAACGTGTGTCCCCTCCTGGCCTGGTCTCCCCTGCAGCTGTGCACGAGGACATCGCTACCAGCTGCCAGGGGGATGTCACAGAACGTTTGTCCACCGCAGTCCGTCTGCACTGTGCTCCTGAAGTCACTCCTGAAGTGGCCTCAGATCGGCGCTCACCCAGTCAGTTTGGGTAGCACCACTTCTAGAATTTTTTTTCTTTCCTCAGGTAGTTGTTTCAAAGTTTCAACTGTAGAAACACTAACCTTGTAGAGGAAATTATTCCTATTATTTGCAGAGAAATGCCCTTCGAGTGCTTTTTAATGGAACCCCTTTATTCTCTACTGTGAAATGAACTATATGGAGACCGTTTTAACTCACAAATCTGGCCAAACAGAAGCAAATCCCACATTGAAGAATGAGGTGTCCACAGGAGCTACATACCTCTGATTAAAAAAGGAGTTAAAGAGCTTTTCCAGGTATTGAAGATGAAGCACTGCCGGCTAAAAACACTTCCACTGTCTAAAACACAGCATAAGAGGTCTGCTAATTAGAGAAATGAGTGAGTGGGAAAGCTGACAAACATGGCCTCGTCAGGTCCCCTGAATGAGAAATGCCTGGTGCTAGGAGAGAGCCAGCCATGCACCTCGTGCCATGGCTGGACAAACTCCTGCAGGAGCTAGAAAAAAAAAAAAAGAAAAAAAAAAGTGGGTCAGCTTTTGATCTTAAAATAGGAAATGGACCCAGGGGACAAGCTCCATGGCTGTTCTGGGTGCCTGCGAGCACCAGGGTCAGAGAAAGAAGAGGGGGATGAGGTGCTGCCTGCAGCCCTGGAGAAGAAAATGGTGAAGGTGGCATTTCCCTGCAGCTTGCAGAGAGGACCATGGTGGAGAAGCCTGCACTGGGGCAGGTGGACACACCCTGAAGGAAGCTGGAGCCCATGGAGAGCCCTTGCAAGAGCAGGGTCCTCGTTGGAGCTGTGGCCCCTGGAGAGGAGCCCATGCAGGAGCAGGTTTATCCTGAGGGACTGAAGCCTGTGGGAAGGACCCGCCCTGGGGCAGGGAAAAGTGTGAGGAGGAGGAAGCGGCAGAGAAGAACTGTTATGGACTGACTGCAACCCCCATTCCTCATGCCCCCCTGCACTGCTCAGTGGGAGGAGGGATGGAGGAGGTAGAGAAGTTGGGAAGGAAGAAATTGAGTTCAGCCTGGGAAAAAGGCATGTGGGGAAAGCTGTTTTGGTTTTTCTGTCTTTGTTTCTCACCATTCAACTCTATTTTAATTGGAAGTATATTTAATAATTTTCCTCAAGTCAAATCTGTTTTGTCTGTGGCAGCAATTGCTTGGTGAAATCCCTGTCTTTATCTCTACCCATGAGCTTTTTCATTTTATTTTCTTCCCCATCCTGTTGAGGAGGGGTAGCGAGAGAGCACCTGGGTGGGTGCCTGGCAGACAGCCAAGGTCAACTCACCATAATAGCAATACCAATATATCCTGGATTTGCTGAGATAAGGTCAACAGTATCTCCCACTTTGCTGTTCACTCAGAGATGGAGTTCAGAAAGAGACCGAGGGGCACAACAACATGTGTATTTATAATATACCCCAAAAGGCAAATGTTTGCTGCTTCCATGGATATCACTGAGGCAGCATCTAGTTCCCCAGGAGCAGGGTAAGATGAGCTCCACCTTGCCACACATGGTGCTGGATTACACTTTTCTTTTCAAACAGCATTCAAAGAAGAAATGAAATTTAAGATCTAGGTAAATGCATATTCCCCATTACCTAAGAGGAAAAAATAAAGGAGGAATTCACCTCTTGGAGGAAAATCAGATTATTCATCAGATGGTACCTGTCACTCCTCATGAGATAATGCCTTCCACTATTACCTGCAGTGGGTGAGTCAGTAGCATCTGCCCTCCCAGAACACCAGTTCTTATTTTTCAGTAAAAGCCTGTACAGAAACACCTGATGTGCAGCGTGTGAACAGTTTCTAGGTGATCAGGTCCCCTGTTGTATTGTACCTCTTCCCTCCTACTCCTCTGCTTTTGCTTTTTATCTAAACCAGGGGAGACTCCTTGCTTGCCTTTGAAGCACCTGGTAAGTCATGTGGGTGCTCCAACATAAAATGCCCTGTATTTTTGCAGACTCTGTGCTCTATGAGGAGCAGCACTGCTGACTTTGCAGTAGAGTATTTAACAGACTACTAACGATCCGCTGGAGCTAAAGGCCTTCAGCCTCACTTTTATCATCTCCTTACTAGGAGCCCCAAGGAATCCACTCTTCTGCTTGTGAAAAACATACAGGGAAGAAGAAAAGGTGTTTGAAGACTTGCAATTACTTTGGAGAGTCCCAGCTGCACCCACTCATCCCCTACACTGTTGTGCCAGTAAAGACACGCGAAGTCAGGGCTGGAACATATTGTAGGTTACGTGTTCAAAGAAAACCATGACCAAAATCCCACTGGCTCCCAGATGGCATGAGCCACCCTCTCCTCACATCTGCCACCCTGCTCTTCTCCATCTGGCCCTCCCCTGCAGCAGCTCACTTCATGGGCTTCTTGCCCTCGGAAGGGGGAGGCTTTCTTATATGTGTCACTATAAGTTTGTGTCTCTTATATGTGTTCCTTTTCTGGAATTATTTACAGAATTTATAAAAAAGGACGGAAATATGGCATGATATTGCATATGACTGTAAAGCCAGCAGGAGCATGGGTGGAGGGAATTCAGCATGTCAAGAGAAATTAATTAAGGCATGTTTTATGGCAGGTCTTGATCCGACAGGAGACAGCGATGGGAAGGGCTGTGTTCTGGAGTCCCACAGCCACAGATTTCCCTGTCTGCACTCAAGAGCAATAAAGTCTCCTTTGGCTGGAGAACTTGCATCCTTTCTAGAAAAATAGCTCGGCTGACAACACCCATGGGTCCCTGTTTTGCTCAGAAACAGACCCCAAAAGAGCATTAAAGCACGAGTTCAGCTGTTTCTGCAGCTCCCTGTCTTGTGGGCTGCTATGTGAAGCCTATTGAAATGGAGTGAGTTTCCAGCTCTTCATAGCAGGTCAAACATTCGCTGTGCTGGCATGACTTGGAGCTGTGAGCTCCCTGCCACAGCTGTAATCACAGCGAGACACTGGGAATGTGCTGGCATCGTGGACTTTTGCTGAGCACAAACATTTACCCAGGGTAACAGCAAGGCCTTTCCATCTGAAAGCTCCTCAGACACTACTTGACACCAAGTTTAGTGACAATGAAGGTGTCTGGTTGTTGCAGCAGGGAGCCCGCTTAGCATTTGTAAAGCACTTTCTAGTCTCAGAATTCAATAAGCTTTACAAATAAGGAAGGAGTTGAGCTGCTTTCCAAACTCACGCAGCAAGGGAGTAGCAGAGACAAACTGAGAAGGTGAGCAGGAAAACCTGATGACAAATTAGGCTGACATGGCTTTTTTCACCTGCAAAACATGGGGACGTATTATTCCCAAGCACAAAATAAAACTTAAAGTGAGTGGCATGGGTAATGATCTGATAAGGAAAGTACCTAAACTAGACACACTTTTCACTTAATTGGAACATTTGTCCATCCTTTAATTAACGTCTACTCTTTGTTTCTGTTTTTTACCTGTAAAGGAGTAATTAATTTTTATAGATTGATTACAAGATACACAGCCTGCCACCTGAGCTTTTTATTTCACTATTTTGAGGGCTACTGTTTTCAAGTCCAACACAGTATACTTCAATATAATGTTTTGCAGTGTAATTATCAAGAAACACAGTTGAAGGTACAGCTCTGCAGCTGCAGTTGAAGCAATGCTATTCACCAAGTGGTACAGTGTGATCATTAGTCCATAGGGGTTACCACACTATTACAATTTTTTGATAGTAGATGAGATTACTATCTGGCTAATTTGGTTTTTTTGCTTATCATGAGAGCCAGTGCCTTGTATTTCATGACACACAAGGCCAAATGTGCAATAGATCAGGGACAAGCTGGTGACACATTTCTTTTCTGCCCAGAACAATAAGAGGCATAAGGACTGATGTTCACACAGTGCTTAAACCTTGCTAACTTCCCTCGAAGTATTTTTTCCCATAGCATTTTTTTAGCTCAGACAAAGGTGTTTTAGCAATAACATTCCTTAACATATTTATTTTAGAGGAGGTTTGTGCACCCCCACATGCCTTTATAAAGGTTGATTATTCTGAAGTCTTAACATTCAAAACAGAAACCTGAATTTTGAGCCTAATAGGTTCTACCAAAATAAGGAGCCGAATTTGAAGCACCTATCAGCACAGGAGCCAGCTCTCTGACCTTTACATGGCTTTGGGTCTCTGCACTGCAGATGGCTACCTCTGAGACTGCCTGTTGATTACCACAGAGGGAATTTGGAGCCATCACTGGTGACCAATGACAGCTATGTGAGCAGTCATGGCTTTTGTACACTACCACTTACATCTGTAAGAGATTGCTGCATGTCCATCCTTCTCCCCATGCCCTCCAGTCCTAATAACAAGCACCTTTCTCCTATGACATCTGCTGTAGGATGGTTTTGGCCTCTCAGATCTGGCCACACAGCTGTGTGTGCTCACAGCCTGTGGGAAAGGAGGCCATTCAGCTTAGCCTCACCCACAACAAGTAGATTTAAGAGAAGTTGAGATGTTTTGCCTTTGACATTAGAGCGTGACCATGGACAACACATGGCGCTCTGCTGACAGGTAATAACTTGTCATGTCTTGGTAACTTGATTGTATATTCTTCCACTTGTTCTGACAATTTGGTTCTAGTTTTACTTTTAGCCAGGTTGCAATTTGAATCAAATTAACCCCACGTCCATTAATCAAACCATATTTGAGGACTTTGCTGATGAAAATGCTGATGAAAATGAAAAAAGTTGGGAAGAGGAATATTTTGACTTAAGTTAGTCAGATAAAAGTTATATTTCCATGAATAAATATTTATCCTTAATTTTGTTCTTCCATCATAAATATCTACAATTCTTCATGTGAAAGAAGGCAAAAAGAATAACATTTCATATTTCTGTACTGATTTGTGTGGATTGAACCCTATAGCTGCCCATATGTAACAATGTTGAAGAGACGGTCAAGTTTTATGACACTTCTGTAATTAACTTGGTATAAACAAACAAAGCTGATAATCTAATTTTGTATATTCACATGGAATGGAAGCTCCTTCCTTCACGTGTTTTACTGGTTTTGATGACTCTACATTACTTTTTGTGGCAATGACCTATCTTTAGTGTCCTTCATACATAATAGATAGTAGAAATATAGCCTTCTCCTGATGCAGTTCTTTGTGTCAATACTAACTTATTCATCTAACCACACCAATTAAAATACACATTTTAAGATCCAGCTAAATGGATTTCTTATTGGAGTGGAGTTACATGCTGCTCCCTACTGAAGTATTACAAGCTTCATTGGGCAAGATGATAATTTCACCACAAAGTAAAATTTCTGTACTTGTTAGTGGGAGTTGCAGACAACTTGCTGGCTATGCCACACTTTGGAATCACATAACACATTTCATTTGGGCTTTTGTGAAATTCTACAACTCTATCAAGCAAGATGAGCACTTCATTACGTAAATACATTTCACTGTATGTTGGTGGTGGCTTTGCCTATCACTGGCGGATTGTACAGCTGCTTGGGTAGCTGAGCTCATTTGTATAGCTGGCTAATTAAAGCCCCATAAGTTATAGAGTGAGGACGGCATAGTATTTTGCTGATCAGTCATAATGCTTGTCAGAAAGGGTAACGTAAGGCTATTGGAATCCTGCCAAAGGTACCTGGACTGCGCAGACATTTTAAAATGGGCCCGAGACACCACTGTGTATCCACCTTCTGAAAGGGACATCTTTTGGCATACCTTGGAGCTGAATTGTCAAAGGTCATTCATGACCAAATCTTCCCTGCAAACTTTCCTCATTCAGTGTATGAGTCTGATCATGGTGATGAGAAGCATCCCATGTCATGAATACTCTGCTGAAGTGTCTTTTGCTGTACCCTGAGGAGCTGAGGCAGTAGGATTACATACTGGGGAAATGTTTGCTTCCTTCCCTGCTCTAAGCTTCTCCTAGATACACTGATCAAGATTTCTAACAGATCAGATCAGAGTAACCTGATCTTATTGTATAATTACTGAAGTCTATCAATTAGTTTTAGGAAGGGCTTATTCTTAACATCTCAGGTACACTTGAAGGCAAGCAAGTACACATAGTGCTTCTGGAAGCCCTACCTGCTGACACAAGTTAAGAAGAATGTATTATATATAAGTTAAACATTTAAATTCCTCTCAGCAGGTTCATTTTGGAGAGAAAATAAGTAGCTATATCTAAGCAACAGATTTTTTAAAAATCCCATGTTCACCAAATTGACTGAAATGAACTGTTACCCAAGTCTGAATTTGTAAGAATTACTGTATTTGATCCCAGTGAGGGAATGTAAGCCAAGTTTGACTTAGGATGAGTGCTTTAGGGAAAATGCTACCCTCTGTATTAAGCAAAAAAGACATGAAGTAAAACAGGAGCACAATTTTACTTCAGGTATTTGTCTGGCAGTCATACGCTGTCTTACAGGGAGATGGATGAATAGAGGTCCAAGGGCCACTTCTCCCCCTTGCTGCCCAGCAGAGCAGTCCTCCACACTGCAACAATTCCCAGGCACTGTAGAGCTGTCAAAGTAACACAAAGCATTGACAGCATTTTTGCCAAGGACACATCTACATTCCAATGGCCTCAGCTGACAGAATGGCCCCTGGGATCACTGGTTGTCCAAAATTTAGAACAACCAGAAAGAAGATACAGATAATGTCCATTTCCTACTAGCACTAAAGTACTAATGGCATGTATCAACCTACTTAGGGGAGAATTTTCCTGGGTAGGAAGATTTTGATGTTCCTGGGTAGCACTTTATAGTCCCAGCACCCACATTTCTAGAAACACCAGTTTTATAACATGTGCTCATGACCATCTGCTTTAATGGCACCATGCCTACTTCTGGACTGGCATGCCAGTTTTAACAGGGCACAGGCAACCATGAAAGACAGGATTAGAATTGACATCTGCTCTGCAAGAAGTTCCTCCTGATGGCAAGAAGTGCCAAATTAGAGCCACATGCCTTATTATAAAGAATGACATCTGTTGACACTTATAGCTTTATGTCATCAACAAATGCCTCTTTCCCCAAATTGCTGCTTCTAATTTGCTTGATCACTGGCTTGGAGTGCCATATTTGGACACTTAAAGTGATATAATCCTTGGTAAAAGTGTTAATGGCATTCCAATGGTGTTAATGAATTTCCATTAGCTTTAACAATCCATACTGGATGCCATAGCTGACCAGACTAGGAGAGGTTAAGCAATGTCCTAACAATTGTCAGTGGTTAAGTTCTGGTAGCATTCAGTCCTGCTCCTCCCTGCCAAGCCACAATAACGTGTGTGCTACAGTTTATGTGGTATTATGCTAGATCAAAGAGCTAGTAAATGTATCATCTGCCCCCTTCCTTGGCATAACGATGACTTCAGAGCATGCAATACGGGCTAAGGAGGGGAGATATCATACTGAAACTTCTAGGATGGAAGAGCCCTAGAGAGTCTTGAGTTAGTCACTAATGAATTGCATTTTATGAGTTCAGATCCTCACAGATCCTCAAAGCTGCTTAGGAACCTAACTTCTATTTAATTTCATTTCACATTCAAATTCAACTCACACTACTAATTCTTAATCACCATCCCAGCCCTGAAGGAATTTCAAACCAACAGATGTCTCCATTTCAGAGTATGAAGGATGCAAGCAGCTGAGCAGAACATCCCATGAATTCTGAGTAGCACTCTGGTTGGAGGAGAAAGGTGGTGACAAGCACCAAAGCTGCACTGTTCTTTGGAGATACACAGGGAAGCATCTAAGCTGTTCAGAGAAGCCATTCACTGTGCTCAGATCATGTTCATCCTCTTGGACAACATGCTGTTCAAGAAAAAAATTTTGCCTGTCTTTTATAGAATAGCTTGGGTTAGCCTGGCTGACTGGGGCATCAACTGAGCCTCCTCCTCCCACACCTCTGGAGGACATCAGACACAGCAGGTGCAACTATCTGTCCTGCTGGAGTTGAGCCACCAGTAGACAAGGAAAGAGGCCCTCGTTGCTCTTGTCCAAGAAACTGCCTAAATCTCAAAGAATCATTCCTGCATCTCTTAGAAAATGATGTGTGAAACACAACGTTTACCACTCCCCATGCCTAGAACAGCAAGAGTTTCCACAGTGGGCACATACTCCTGCCCCTTCCGCCCCTAGGGTGTCTCCTACAGTGAGGGTACGTGCAAATGAGATGTTGCAGGACCATTAGAGGTTTCAAACTTTTTTTGTTCTGATTGAATTTTCCTACTGGAAATTTTCCTACTGGTGGTATGGACTTTTTTTTTGAGAAATGTCATGTATTTATTTCTGTATAGCATGTGAGTACCTGCTTTTCCCAGTTAACTTTCATGAACTCCTTTGTGAGTAACATACAATGTGCACCAGGCTGCTCTGTGCTGGGTCTTGTCTAAATTTGTGTTTTGTGGCTATTTTAGATGTCATACAGATAAAAATCTATAGCAAAATAAAAATCTGATAAAAATTGTTGTTTAGTCTGTAGTTTCAAGTCAGGAAGCATGTTTCAGTAGAAAGCTTTATTTTTCCACATTCACTCGGTATATTGTCTTTAAAGACACCAAAAATAAGCTTGGATTGTAGAATTCTGCTGATTAAATGATGTTTTTCTGACAAAATTTCTTAACCAGTTTGATCAAACTAAGTTTTGTTTTAATAAATATTGTCAGTTATGAGAAGCCTGGAAGCAAAACTGCAATTCAAAAACACCTGGAGAGAGAAACTCACAAGCAAATCAGATGTTTATTATAAATGCCATTATCCATAGAGAGTAAGCAAAAATTTTCAATGTGACCCATTAAAGATTTTCCTCATCTCTTGTTTACTAAAAGCAGTACCTTTAGTAGATTATTTTGAGCAAAATTCAACTATTTTACAATAAGCAATACTAAATACTGTGACCCAGTGGCCCAGTTAAATGTTTCACAAAGTGATTTAGCTATAATTATATTCCTATGAACTGAAATAATCTAAACTAGAAGGCCCGTAATATTTTGCAGGGAACAAAAGCCTAATTGCATTTACTTGATGGTCTTAAAGGTCTCTTCCAACCTAGATGATTCTATGAAAATGAAAGCTCTTAAAAGTATATAAACTCAAAATGCTGTTGAAACCCACAGATGTTAAATAGAGGAGGTAGATTCTTAAAACCTGACAGTGATTTTATAAAACAAATTATTTAACTTTTCTACTTCATAAATTATCAAACATTTTGTTCATTTGGTCCTTTTACAGTTTATCTTCCCCTTCCTATTTGAATTTAACTGACTGATGGTAGCAGTCTGGTAGTAGCATACTACCAGCATACTGGGAGTACGATAAGTAATAAAATGTAAGGCCATTTAATTGGAGCATGCTGAAGTGACTTCCACAGTGTTATAATGGCAGAGCCCAGAGTGGAACAGTGAAGCCACATAAAACCAGCCCCTAGGGAATGCCAGCCACCAGGAGCACCATGAGCAGGGTGTGCAAACACCTCTCAGGCGTCTGGCAGCAGGCACAACCAAAGAGCAAGATTCACAGGGAGAAACCACACCAGCAGCCTGTACTAAAAGCTGCGAAAGGAAACGGTGAGTGTTAGTAGTGGGTGTCTCTCTGCTTGCCAGTAGCCAAGATCTGGGATGTCATGGGGACACTGCCACAACTGGTTGAAAGCAGACTACTATTCCCCTACTTCTTTTCCATGTGGGCACCAGTGACACAGTTAAGCAAAACCCGGGCAAGATCAAGCAGGACTTCAAGAGCCACGGCACTTGGTGGGAACATTCACATGACTAGAAGACCACAATGGATGGCTACAAACTCTTTTGGAAAGATAGGAAGGGAAGAAGAAGAAGTCGAGTTACACTTCATGTAAAAGAGAAATTTGAGTGTATAGGGATGAGCTATGCAGTACTGTCTCCAGTTCTAGTCCCCACAATTCAAAAAGGACATGGACAGATTGGACACTGTACAGACAAAGGGCTGGAGAACCTAGCCTATGAGGAAAAACTGAAGGAGTTAGGTCTTTTGTCCCTGGAGAAGAGAAGGCTCAGGGAGGACCACATCACAGTATTCCAGTAGTTAAAGGACTCCTACAAAGAGGATGGAAACTCTCTCTTCACAAGGAGCCACATGGAGAGACAAGGGGAATGACTACACACTGCACTGGGAGAGGTTTCATCTCAACAGAAGGAAGAAATTTTTTAATTGTGAATGACCAATCACTGGAAAAACCTCCCCAGGGAGGGTAGAATCCCCATTGCTGGAGGTTTTCAAGGTGTGATTGGACAGGGAGCTAGATAATCTCATTGAGGCTCCCTTTCACCACGAAGTTCCTTCCAGCCCAGTCTATTCTATGATTCTATGAAAGGGGAATAATAAATGAAGAAACCCTATTTCCAATGCCAGGCTTAAAATAAGGACCATACACTACCATCTGCTCAGACAATTATAATATAAATGATGGTATACCATTTATAGTCTAGCCATATATTTCTTGCCGGGTTTGTAAATGTGAAGGATACCAGTCTGATTACTCAGAAAATGGAAATCTATAATTCAGAGAGCAAACAGAGCCTGGGCAGCCAGGAGTGAAATTCCTCATCTGACCGCAGCACCCAGCGCCCTTGCCGTGTGTCCTGGAATCAGGGGTCCTGCTCAGAGCAAATGGCTTTTGTGGGCAGGAGCCACGTTACATCATGTCAGCACTTTACATCATGGGATCTGATACGTTTATACGGATGTTACAGTTACTCTGAAATCAAAGGCTGCTGAACTGAAAATACTTTAAGATGCCAGAGGCGATTTGTGTGTGGAATTCTTGCTTCAAGAGGCTAATGAATACATCCAGGGACACTGGCAATAATATCACAATTTCCTGGACTAGCACTGATTGCTTGGATTGAAATTATACAAGTTATAAAAAGACCATTAATCAGTTCCTGGTCTACTGTGTCAGCGGTCAAGTTGCTGCCAGCCTGGACCCATGACCGCAACATCCATTTTGACATACAATATTGTGACATGCAGGCAAAAACTTTTTTAGGATTGGACTGTTACTAAAACGACAGGTAAATTTGATAAAGGAAATTACATTCTAAAAAACATGTTTGTACATAAAATACTGCTCTGGTCTATTCCAACAAGCATTTGTTCCCAGTAATTTTATTATTCTTCTTTTTTAAGCCAACAAATCTACCCCCTGTCAACACTCCTAAGTGGAGCACCATTACTCTTTTATGTTAGAACAATACTTAAAAGCCTCTCTTAAAATAACTTGGATGGTGCTTTAGTCACAACAGTGAGTTAACTTGTTAGGGCATTGACAGGCACAGACAGTCAAGGACCATGCACACAACCTAGAAGGTCTCTTATCCATGGGAAAAAAAATTATTTTTCAAAACTTCAGATCCAGTATGAGAGCAGGCTTATGGTTTCTAATGAAATTAGGATGTATATCATGCTCCTTTGCCAAAAGCACCCAGGTAACCACCAGAGAGAAGTACAATGGAAATGGTGTTTCAATGGATAGAATCATAGAATTGTCTAGGTTGGAAGGTACCTTTCAGATCATCAAGTCTAACCATCAACCTAACACTGAAAAAAACATTGCTAAACCACGTCTCTAAGCACCACGTCTAGCTGACTTAAATTCCTCCAGGGATGACAATTCCACCACTTTCCTAGGCAGCCTGTTCCAATGCTTGATAACCCTTTCAGTGTACAGTTTTTTCCTAATATCCAATCTAAATCTCGCCTGGTGCAACTTGACACCATTTCCTCTTGTCCTATCATTTGTTACTTGGGAGAAGAAACCGACCCCCAACTCTCTACAGCCTCCTCTCAGGTAGCTATAGAAAGCGATAAGGTCTCCTCTACAGTTTGGATATACCAAACTGCCCTCGAGCAAGGCCTTCCAATGATGCTAATGGAAGATGTGTGTTCCACCTAGTCTCTATGTTACAAACAAAACTACATAAGGTGTGTGGCTTGAAGGCTACACTTGTCCTGCGGATAAGAAAGTTTGCTTCATTGTAGGTACCCAGGAAAAATATTCAGTAGTTCAAAAGACACATTCTCTTGCTATGTGTTTGCCCCTGCCACACCACAGCTGTGCGTCCAGTCAGGAGGAGAGGGCAAGGGTGAGCACATACCACCTGGACACCCCTAAGGGCCCGTAACTGAGCCAAGGGGCAGATCACCCCTACACGTCCTTTCCAACAGCCTCTGCTTACAGTATCTGCTAACAGCCCCTTAAGTAGGGGGTGACACAGCATCCGCTCCGAAGGGACAAGCTTCACAAGAGCAAACTTGGCTGTGCAGATTGGGCCAACTTGCACCTAGCCTGACTGGGACATCTAACGCTGATTGGCTGGACTGACCCCATGTTCCTGCAAGGCCATTCCACCTCCATCAAGAGGACACGCAGTGCCCCTTGGAACTGGCTGTTTAAAAGTGACTACCAGGCTTTACGTAAATCTGAATGCCAAAAGTGTTGAAGCTTTGCCACAAACAATACCTAGTTAGCCATAAAGCACCCAACCAATGCTATTTAAAAACAAGTGGAATGCCCTCCTTCGGTTTTGCTTGATTTCAGCAACGCACAGCAGAGTTGGAAACCCTGAGGGTCTCTGCCTACAGAGCTCACGGCCAGGATGGGAAGGATTCAAGTAATTTCAAATTAGGCAACGAAACAGAAAGTAAACTTAAATCATGGATGTGAATTGTGACTCTTCGTGAGTTCTGCACAGACACATCCATGAGGACCCACTAGGACCATTCAGTGCTTTTAAGCCCTTAAAAGACCATTCAAATCTTTTAAGGTTTTGAGTACTTTGTTGGATTTTGGCCTTAGACTGGGAAGAGGTCACTTTGTTTCGCAAAAAATCTGTAATTATAAGATAATGTTTCTAAATCCATCACTTTTAAAAAGCAAGGTTCTGATGTTACAAAGAGGTGTAATTACCTGTACCATTGCCATCGCTCTTCTTCTTAATTAGGACTTTTGAAGATAAATTCACTTGCCCATCTCTGGCATGTGGAAACTGAACTGCAGGATTAATCATAAATATCCTATTAATTTCACCTCTGTATGAATCGTCCTGCAGCTAAGACCAGGAAGGGATTACTTAAATGAAAGCCTTTTAATCATACATTTAGTACATGGGTTATTGAAGTAGGAGAGCTTCTCATTTTGTACAATTTTAAATCCCAGTATTTTTTTTTTAAGATCCCTGAAGTTATTAGCAGGATCAAGAAAAGGGTACGTGTATGTGGGGAGTGGAGTGGGGGATGAGTGAGTGTGAGAGGGTTGAATTATTTTAAGGAGGCATAAAGTACAGCCAGAAGTATGATCTGTGGTGTTTTATACCAACACAAATAATGTCCTTTTGTATTTCAGGCACATTTAATTAACTGTGCGTGTATTGTACAAGTTCAGAAATATTAAACCAGAGCCTTGTCTACTTCAAAACTGTAATTCAAGTGATTTCCATAGTACTTCAGCTGCAGGAAAAGGTCTCCAAAGCCCTGGTGTTCTTGACGAGGAGTTGAATAGCTCTTAGCACCACTAAAACATGGTAGAGCTCTCAGGAGAGTGTAAGCAGCAAATCTGCCTTGGAGACTCCCCCACATTGCTTTGCTGACTCTGCAGAGTTTCTTTCTCCTCCACAATGCCACAATCTGACAGGCCCGCTACATACCCTTGGTGTTTCTTTTAAATTCCTGGGCCATGAAGAGACGTTCTTATGTGAAAATCTCAGCTGCTTTTACTGTAAGAGAAACTTCTATTCCTTTTTTTTTTCCTTCTCCAGCAGAGAAATGTAGCCTGAGACCATCTTCAAGACCTACCTTTTAAAGAAATATCCTGGGTTTTTTTGAAAGGGCATGAACACTGATACTGTATCACGCTACTGTGAAAACACACAGGTTAAAGGTGCATTTGCTCTGAGGAGTCCTTAAAAACTCCTCCTCCTCCAATAAGCACCCAGCCTCACTGTGTCTCCCTCCAAACTTCCTGAGTCCCATGGACACGGAAGGGAGTGGAAGTACTGAGGCTCTTTGAAGAAAGGACGTGACTCCTTTTGGCATAAGAACTAAAAATTATTTCACCAGGACCTAGACATAATAGAGGCACCTTTTATTTTCCCTGTTATAATTCTGGTAGTCAGTAGAGAGTCATACATGTGAGCAGAAGTGTTTTTTTATGCTGGTGAAGAAGAGGGGGAGAGAAAGAATTGCTGTTCACTGCCTGAATTCTCCAAACAGCCTTCAAGGAAGTATGGTCCTGCATGTCCCAGCCCTACGTTCCATATCCCTAACCCTGCCTGGAAGTGAGGGAAGGATGCAGGCTCACAACAAGGGCTCACTGAAAGAGTGAACTACACCTATTAGCCAAAACCAAAGGTGAACCCACAGATCTTCTCCTTATCTTTTGTTACCTTGGCCATCTTTTCTTTGTGACCTAAGTGACAGTAGATCATGAATTTGACCTAACTGAAGATGCTGCAAGTTTTAGCTGGCGCCCTCTATTCAGTTTCTTTGCCTACAAAGGGAGGAGAAGGCCTTCAGTATGATCCCATGGTCAGTGTCCTGTGGTCACCATTAAAAGGTTTTTTCTCTAGAGGTTCAGTTTATTTGCTGTCATGATTTTTCTTCACACTGAAAAATGGAATCAAGTATGTGCTGATTAGTAAGACAGTACTTTGTCTGTGGTAGAGGTAAATAAGTCTAGCTTCTGCAGCACCAATTTGTCAATGCCCTTATTTCAGCAAGAGAACTATGAAGATTAATTAATTGCAAATTGCTTGGGATGAAAGGTATTAGGTAAATATTACACACTGTTATGAAGAGCATTTGAGAACAAAAAGTTTATCTGCAGATGTGGTGAGGTTTATCTGCTTTCATTTGCACCCATGCAGCTCTGGTAAATGTAAGAAAGCTTTGTCAAAAGCCACCTCCAACCAAGCTGCTAGTGCCTGCAGTGTAATATCACAGCAGTCATTCATTAATGAACCCCACCTTTATCTTGACAGCTTTCATTTTAAAAGTGTGGCAATCACTGCTGTTTGCCTACAGGAGGAAAGATGTGCTAACTAATGAGTAATTCATGGGAGTAATTATGAAGGGAATAAATTGCACTTTAAAATATTTATAAAATCCTACTAGAAGCCTATTATGAATTTTCAGAGTGAAACACTGAAAGTTATACGCACACTAAAAGTGGATGAAAAATAAATTCTTTCATACAAATATAAAATTATATATAAACCATACACACACCACTTTTTTAAAACCATGGAAAATTTTGAAAATTAAAATTATTTGCATAAGGGATTTAAGAAGAAGAAGAAATATATGACACACAACAAGGGTATTGGGACTGGTAGCAGTATTGCTCTCTATACTTACTGTTTTAATAACCAATACTGAACTTATTCTAGTATTATGTTTAGCAGAAAGATTTTAAGAAAGTTAACATGGGAGCTGCCAGTGTAGGTTTTCAGGTGGAATCTGAGACAGCCAGCAGAGCAACAGTGAAAACTGCCTTTCTTTTAAGTAATCCACCTAGAATCCAAGCTATGATATCTCTGTTTCCTGACCTGTATTTCCCAAACCACAGGCCGTTTCCCTAAAACTGAAGCTGCTAATGGGCTCCCAGTGGGTGGGAGGGCATTTACACTAAACATGGGATATTTTTCACATTACAAAAAGCAGATGCTTGACATACAAATGACCTCAGATATGGTAAGCACAAACATTCATATGTTACTGCAGCAGAGCAGTTCCTTGCAAAAGGCTGGGTGTGAGAGTAACCAAGACTGATCCTCTTCTGCTAGGGCTGAGCTGAATTTGGGCAAATGGGTCTGCTAGTACTGCTAATTGAAGAGTTCACTTTCTTCTCTCTTCTTTAAAAGCAAAAAAGTCATTTGGGCTTATATCCTCTTGGAAATTTTGCAGGCTATAAGGATCATGATTGCATTCGTGTAAGCATGAGAAACTGCTCTTGTCCAGATATGAGGTGGGTTAACTGTTACTCACTACCAGCTGCAAAAGGACAGATGTCGCTGGCGGTGCTGGTTTCAGACCGGACTGTGCCTGAACACTCATGTCTCACAGCACGCAGCAAGAAGCCGCTGTGCCCAAGCATCCTTCCCACACAGCCTTACAGTCTTCTGGAGTGAATGAACAATGAAATAATAGCAAAATAGGGAGGAAAAGAAGGCCCACCCTTCGGGAATATTCCTGATGCTCCCTTGTGATAGACAGCATCTGCTTTATTTGCTCACAGTTTATTGTGCCCTTCATTCACAATAATTAGGTGTTGTTGGGTAGCAAAGAAAGTGGCAACTGTTGACCTCGGAGAAGTGATCCTCCTGTGAAAGAAGGGTCATCTCTATGGTGTCCATAAAAGAAGAGCGACAACCTGTCCTTGGAGACACCTGGAGACTCCCAAGGAAACAAGGGGTGAGTGACGCTGCCAGGCTTTGGAGATGACAATGTCCACAGGCTGTCAGGGGCTGGCAGAAAGTCACCAAAACCAACTGGACCAAGCAAGAGTGGAGGCAAGGACACATCTGCAAGGAACAGTGAACAAGGGTATATCTATTCATGGCCTGTTGTTTAAACCTCTCTCAGATGGTGTAGTGCCTAGTTTGTGTTTTAACAAAATCATGGGCAACACAGTGTCAAACCAATGGCCTTGTTGGGCACTTCCAGCTACTTCAGTGTGACCTGAATTCACCAAGTTCCTGCCAAACCCAAGATGAAGAATGAGCAGGTAGAATAGAATCCATGGATCACTATACCAACCTGAGATATTCTGTGTTTAATCTAATGCTGTGAACAAGCATGTAAAGAGATTTGGTACTTGGTGGTCAGCAACACGACTTCAGATATTTTCTTTTTCATGACTGGCAATTACAAAGAATGTTGTCTGAGAGCAAAAAACAGTACTAGCCATGCAGAACACACATGGGAGATAATATTTTGTATTTCAGACCACATGTCTCCTAAACAAAGTATATCCATGATTAGAAATTAAGATCTGCTCCACCAGAATCCCAAGCTCAAAAATAGTCAGTGGCTTGTCAGTAGCTGGGGAAAAAAACAAACAGCTTCAACTTTTATAAGTGGTAACAAATTTTTCTTCTGGATTTACATGACACAGTTTCATGAACTTCCTTTGGAGTTTGTTTTGGGTCTTGTTTTCTTGTTTGTACAATGAAAAAACAATGGAAAGCTTGAAAAACATGCTGACTTTTTTCAGATTAGTCAACACCCCAGATATTGCTGGTTTCTCTGGAAGGTTTATGATTTTGTTCAAATTCATAATGAAATTTTAACAGACAAGGTTTTTATCCTTTTTGTATTCTCTAGAATTGAGAAAAAAAAAGTTTTAACAATGGGTTTCTGTGAGTTTGGAAACATAACAGATTCTGCTGAAAAACTTCAAATGAGATTAATTGGGGGTGGGGAGATTCCTCATGAGTATTTCACCTGGTTCTTGTTAGGAGAACGTAGGAAATTGCAACAAATCAAAGAAGTTTTTGCTCTTTGGGTGATCTGGAAGATCATTTCCATTTAACAATGTTGGTATCATTGCCAGCTTCTGCCCATTTATTTATTTTTTCAGCAAGCTTTTTCATAAATAGAAGGACTAATGAAATCTGGTCTCCTTTCAATTTGTGTGCTGTGTGTTTTATACATCTCCACTGGAGTGATGATGACAGCACACCCAAGTACTGGTTATTCCCACCACGATGCTCCCAGCTCCCCACCCGAGGCCCTACCACAGTACCCTTAGATCCTCCCTGTGTTTGAGCCTCAGTGTTCCCCTTCTGAAAAGGCTTCATAAATAACACAGAGGAGCTTCATTGCTCCTCTGCAGCCTCTATACAGGCTCTGGTGTTGTGGCAGGTTTTGTGCCCCCAGGCCAAACAAGTCCCGCACCACTGAACTCACAAGACAGGACTTTTCATAGCAGAAAGCACTAATTTGGATCTTTAAAAGCTGCTAATTCTTATTAAACCAGTAGGATACGGAATGACTCCTGTCCTCAGAGCAGTTCAAAATGCAGAAGAGATGGAGAAACTGGAATTTATTAATACAGGACTAATCCAACTGGATTGCACAAATTTTGTTTCCTTGGAAAATTGTGAAAAAAAAAATTGAGAGAGAGAGAAAACCCTCAAACTTAATGCATTACGTTAACATTTTAAAATGGAATATCTCTTGGAGCAATAGGAATGGCTTTTGGAACCCAAGGGAAGGAGGAAAAGCCCTTTGCTGTCTCTGTCAAAATGACTGCAGTGATACTGCAAAGAAAGCCTGGGTCTGGGCTTTCCAGCCGGTGAGCTGTGGGAAGCCTCTCTGATGCTATATGGACACTCCAATTTAAGCAGGACTATAGTCCTAAATTAGGAGGTTTGACAATAAAGCCAGCTGTCATACATTTGCTACTAAAAGAAGAATTATTTTTAAGAAATATATTATTAACTTAAACGCTACATGAATCCTTCAAAAGCTAAGACTCTGAGTGGATTACTGAAGAGAGAGTGCTCTCAGGCTATGCTTAATACATGTCTTATTAATTTAAAGCCTCATGATTGCCTTCAATGTGATTATGACCTGAAATCAACCTCCATTGTATTTGTCAAAGTTGTTGTTAGACTCTTTATGCGGTGGAACAATAACTTCTGAAAGCCTGACTGTTTTTCAGTAGGTAAACACACGAGCCTCACTCAAATTACTTGAGCCTTGAGGCTTGGACTCTCCAAGGGACTCACTCCACAAAACCAGGACCACCCAGCATCCCACATTACACATAAACAAACACAATTGCATACAAAGAACTCGTACAGAGTCATGTTTTCCATTTGCTACCCAGAAGCAGAAAGCAGTCCATTAAGAAATAGGGAAGATTGGCTGACAAGTTCTCCTTCCTGGGCCCTTCCAAAGTGCCAAGTGGATGGAGAGCATTTGGGTCCCCTGGCATTGGGTGAATCACCACTGGGTTTACAGCATAACAAGCCAATATGCCAGCTTTCTGCAGCCTGGATGGCAGTAGGTGGACATCTATAACACAAAGTGTTACTGGGCTGCCCCAGGGGGTAGATAATGCTGTGAGGACCCTTGGCAACTGGCAAGAGTTAGAGCCACAGGCTGGTTACTGTGGAGTGCACCATGGCCAGGGTGCCAAGCAGTCACAACGGCAGAGACATGACAGTTCACAAACCCTATCCTCCCCATGGTTCAGGTCAGATAAGACAGTATGTTACCTATTAATTATATGGACAAGTACTATCAGATTATATTTAACACAAACACAGCATCCGATAACAGCTACTAGCCTTCAAGATAAAAGGTCTCTTTATTTATGGCTTCCCTTTCTGTAAACATTTAATTGCTTGCCCATCAAGCAATTTAGAAAATACAACAGCCGATATAAGGTCTTCTAAGTATTTATAAAAGGTCTCCTCTAGCAGGGCTTATAGGATGCCTTGAAACAATTCAGAGTCACAGTATGAAACAGAGAAAACAGTCACAATTACAAAGGTATCTGATATCTAGCAACAACTATGACAACAGCATTTCTTTGAAAACAGCGTGTGTAGGTGTATCTATGTCATAGTTTAAATGGGAGCTCTCAAAGGTAGCAAATACCTCAGTAAGAAACAAAGCTGAACTGTGAGAGCTGTAGCCCTTAGCACAATAAGGTTAGCCCTGGTTGTGCCTCTCTTTCACCACTCCAGTATGGGTGCAGGGCAATAATAGATAATTGAATCTTTTTAAACATCAAGCCCTGGCTTTGAGGAGGTCACTTCAGAACAAAACATCAGCCCTGTTGTCAGACAACACATCCAGCTAACCCAGTTTTCTGTTTTCACTGGTGATCAGCAGCAGAGACTGAGGAAAAAGCACAGAAATAGCAAGACAGAGTGAAACCTCCCCTCCTTCCATGGCTTTTCCAGGCCCAAAAGCATGTTGGTGCAGGGGCTTACGAGCCCAAATGCGTGCAAAGTAGCCCTCAGTGGCTTTCTCTTTTATGGACTTCTCTAGTCTTTGCTTGTGTCCCCCTAACCTTTTAGCACCCACCATAGCAGTGCCACACTTTGGCCCCTCCTTTTTCCTTTTCTTCTGTATCCGCATTTTGGCATTTCTGAAGTTGTTGCCATTTCAGTGTACAATCAGCATGCCTCTGAGGAGGCAAACTCACACGATGGAGACCCAACAGCAGTTTGTTGGAAGTGGTGGCAGGCTGGCAGCCACGGTGCAAGCCCAACCAGGCAGTTTTGCTGCTGGTGTCACCAGACTCTGCCCTGGCTGTCAGCTGTACGAGTGTGGTGCTGCTTTCCCTGTCACCCTGCCTGCTGCTGCCCAGCCCCAGAGCTTGCCCTTCCCCAGCCCTGCTGCCTCCCCACCTTCCTGCTTCGTGCCTTTCAGCAGTGGATGTATTTTTCTGATGTTGAGGTTAGCCCAAATGCCTCAGTTCGGAGCACGTGATGGGGCTGGTTCCTCAGAAAGCAATAAGCCACCTTTGGAAAACAAATCCTTGGGCAGTATCCCAAATGAGCATCTAAACTGCATCTACACATTTCCAAAGATCTCCACCAAAGCGTACGCTAAGTGCACACGTGATGCAGAAGTATTTGATTTATGCAGTCAGCTCCTGCTTATATTTGGATCCCCCATGCACTGTTTCTTCTCTTCTCCTAGAAAGATGCTTAGCTCCCAGTCAGCTGGAGCAAGTCCAATATAAAGACCAAGCCTTAATGACCAGGAAAGCCTTCTGATAGAGAGAAGGTGGGTGGTCTCCCCCGACTTTCTCTTTTCATTTCTCTTCTTTGGCTCTTTTGGTAAGGAGGCATATGTGTGTCATGGAGTGGTGCTGAGTGTAAGGGATGAGTCATTTGCTTTCCTCTCTAAGCCCTGTTCCATGCAGTTTTCAGGCACAGAGAAGAAAAACAGACCTTTGCATTGGAAATGGCCTGGGAACCAACCAGCCTGAGCAGAATCACAACAATCATCTGGCTACAGGGAGCTCTTTGCTGAGAAATGTATTTCTTGCGAGTCGTGAGTTCCTTATTGACTTGTCTATACACTTTGACGCTCATCAGCGATTGACTCTGAAAGTTTTATTTTAAGCCTCTACCTCCAAGAAAAATTATTTGTAAAAGCAATTGAATTCAGGCTCGGCTTCATATTCCTTTTTAATGCATTTTCCATTACATTGATTGATTTTCATTTTTCAACAGTAACACACACTACGCAATTTATCTAAACGTCTGATGATCTAAACGTCCATAAGCAATTTACTTCTCTTGCCACTAGAGGTCAGCCACTATCCTGACAACACAGCGCAGAGGCCAAGTAAAATCCACGCCTGCATCCTCCGAGGTTACATCTTCCCACAAACCGCATCAAGCCCAAGAGGAGACTTGAGATCTTAGTCTACCTGAGGTGGAGCTCGGTCTAGGAACAAACACACTATTATTTGCTTTCCTGCTGGGTATAAATATCCTGTTTTCACTACTTTCTTCTGTATCTGTAATTCTGTTAAATTCGTTATTGATAACATTGGGAAAATACTTAGATGAAAATTCAGACTAGCTAGTCTGCTTGCTTCGATAACAGGATAAGAAAAGAATAAATACACCAAAAAGTTCAAGTTGTACCAGGGGAGGTTCAGGTTGGATACTAGGAAAAATTTCTTCACTGAAAGGGTTGTCAGGCATTGGAATAGGCTGCCCAGGGAAGTGGTTGAGGCACCATCCCTGGAGATATTCAAAAGATGAATTGACATGGTGCTCAGGCATATGGTTTAGTGTTGGTGTGAGTGTTTTGTTTGGGTTGGTTTTTTTTAATGGTTGGACTAGATGATCTTAAAGGTCCCTTCCAACATAGGCAATTCTGTGATTCTGTGAAAAATGCTAGAGGGTAATCTCTTTTTGGTGAAGTTGAATTCAGTAGTTGATGAAGCAGGAGAGTCCTGCATGTAGGCTGAAAATGGTTCTTAAGCTACAAGTTACACTGTAAATTCATAATTTTGTGAAGAAAACAGGAGTCATTTAATGAACTGATATCAGCTGCCTGGTATGAACAACAGGGTTAAAAGAAAATCCTTTCCATGGAAAAAAAAACCAAAACAAAACACATCTGTTCAATCTCCCTGATTCACCGATCCAGGAAATTATAAGCCTGACCTGGCTTTTCTGATTTGTGCAGGGCTCTTTCTCTCTGCTCCAGCACAAAATGCTCCTGTGAGAAGCGAGACCACAGCCCAACGCAGCACATTGCCATGGAGGAAAAAGTATGTTGCCATGGGTCAGTGACTGGCTTTTATTTCTGGAAATCAATACTGTCAAGAAGCTACATGTTTTATTTCGCTGCTGCACAATCATCAAAGCCTTAGACTAGAACAACAACATGCGTAGTGACACCATAAAATACAAATGTGACCTATAATGTAGTTGGTGGGAAGTGCAGTAATGCCTGGACTGAGGCTGTGATGAGGACGCTGGACCTTTTCTTGCCCCGTGCATCTGTAACTGCTTTATTGCTGCCCTTGCCCATGTGTGGGTCAGTGGCCATGCAACATTTCCCTTCACTTGTCACACATCTTAGGAGGATCCAAGCAAGATGCACAAAGATCTTCTTCACACTTAGCATCATATTATATCTAAAAGGAGCATTTCCCTACAATCTTGGAAGCAGAAGAGAGAAGAGAGGTGGTATCAATTGATTTCCCTCTCCTCAGTCCCTGCTGGAATAAGGAAAAGTGATGATATAAAGAAACCTGCCCTGACAGGAGCCAAGAGTCAGGAGACAAAGTCATGGTGTTGCCTCTATAAGTAATGACATGATGGGAATCCATACTAATGCATAAGTGACCAGCCCTAAATACGATACCCACTCTCAGGATCAACTGTTAGAAACACTGCAAGTCTGTGTCATGATGTAAAGGGGATTTTGGGGACAAATGTTGTCTCATAGTCCAGTAGAGGAAATATATAACCTCGAATTCAGCTTCTTCACCATCACTTCACCATGTGGGAAACCCCATTTTGGGAACTCCACTGGACACATCAATGTCTCCTTCACCAGGCTGAGGGAGGCACTGAAGGTGGATTTCTGGTTCTATGCGTCAGAAAAATGAAGTTTAATAAAGCTGAAACACGCAAACAAGGGCAAAAAAAGAGCACCAGATTAGCAAACCTCTTCTCATAACAATATCTTGCACAATTAAGGTTTTTGGGGGGATTACAAATTCACAGACATTTGATACTGATATACCCAACTGTAGTCATCCAGAGTGGATATACACCAAACAGTGCAAGATTCTCTAAGAAAATTTATCTTCAATGGCTTACAAATATCTCTAAATTTGGCTTCAGTTAAAGTACTGCTCTCTGAAACCTTGTAACAAAAGACCTTGTGGTCTTTTGCGGTATTGGACATTCATGTCCAATCTGAATTAGCAAAACATGAGCAGATCAGGGTCCTGAAATGAAATACCCTGAAATCCTATGACCAGCGCGGGGAATAAAGCACAGATCTAAAAGATGGAAAAAAAGCCAATCTTATAGTCAGTTTTCACATTTGCTACTGACACTTTTGAGACCACAATTAACTCAGCAAAAATGTGATTAATTTACCTTAAAAAAATGGCTATCTGAATTTGAACCAGTGACTCCACAACCTCTTTATGATCAGCAAAGGAGACATCTGCACAGTCTCTCTTGTAGGAAGACCTGAACCGCTTTTAAGAGGTGCCTATTCCTCTTTGTTGGTAGGAAGAGAAGCCTACGGTGAGTACTGCAGACTGAGGAAGTCTAACTTTGAGATATCTAATTAGGGCAGATGAATCCTGAACCTAATCTGCTTGAGCCTTTAATTTCTCATTTGCAAGATAATAGAATGGGCCATAATAATAAAAACAATGATAGCAATGCTATTAATGAAGAGATGACAAAACTTAGCTCTCTATTCAAAATACCATATGATCCAGCAATGCACGAAATATAATATTTGATTTTATTGTTTTGCTAAGCAACAAAAGAACTAAAAGGCAGTCAAGTGCCTTCAAGAGGAAAGAGAACAAATACGTGCCACTGATACGGCTACTTGAAGCTGAGTTGACTAACACTAAGTACCATTTACTATCAAAAGGCCCTCCTCCAACAGAGGACACGCTTAGTTCTTTAGTACATGCTTAGATATAAATGCCCAAATAAGTCATTGATTTAAATGGGACTTCTCTGGTACCGGTGCTTACAATTAAGTGTTCTGCTGGATTGTAACCCGAGAATTGGCAGTTCAATTACTACACTTCCATGAGAATATAGGATGCATCACAGTGGGTCAGACTGATGCTCTGGGTGAGTTTGTGTGCAACTGTAATAATACACAATTTCAGGGTAAGAAGAATTAGGAGAGTTGTGCTGCGACAGTACATGATGAACCTGTTTATTCTGGGGTATTTTTGGTGTTTTAGCATTGTAGATTTATTAACTCTTATTCATGCATGTGTACTGTAGATTCAGAGAAAATATTACACCTTCAGAGGATATTGACATGATCTAAGAAATTTATAGGAACTTACTATCTGTAAAACCAAGAATTTTTCATTGAGTATTCTGTCAAACCAAACAAAATCTGCTTGTTCTGTGTAAGAAACCTTCTAAAGCAGAAGTTTTAGCAAGCCTTCTAAGTCCCTGTGTTACCAAATGCCATTCACAAGAGTTCAGCTTTACCCTG
The DNA here is from genome assembly GCA_033628505.1 of Tringa tobata. NCBI lineage: Eukaryota > Metazoa > Chordata > Aves > Charadriiformes > Scolopacidae > Tringa > Tringa tobata. Next base: position 554,181 of record JAHREE010000351.1, on the reverse strand, counting down.
AAGAGACAATCTTTCCTAAATCTAATATTTTATGGATTAATTCTTTTAAAGAATGAAGCTGTTAGGTGAAATCCCAGCATTCAGTTTCATTTAACAGGTCTGTTCTTTTAACTATGAAATATTAATTAACCAAGCTGAAGCTATAAAAGCCTCAAAACTGAAGACTATGAATGTAGGCACAACATAAGGAACAGGCCACTTGTGAGTGGCCAATCTGACTGGTATTTTAACTGAGAGATACATAGTTGCTGATCAACAGCACCAAAATTTTTAGGATAAAAAGGCTGCAATGAAATGACCAGCCACTTATTTCCATGTTTTGGTAAAGCACAATTTACTTTCCACTCATGAGGAAGATATATTGCATGATTGGATGTAAGAGATCAGACTAAATTACTTGGATATTATAGAATTAAAAAGAAATATACAAAAAGCATACATTTGCAATAATCTGATTGATCAAGGGGATCTAATTTTTGAAAGAGAAAACAAGCAACTTCCTTACTTACGACAGCCTCACTGAAATGAATATGTATTTTCTGCTCTCAAACTCATATATATATAAATTAGTAATGAAAAGCAAAGCTTCTATCTTATCAGAAGATTCTATATGTGATGAAACTACAGCTATCACAACTGGAAACATTGTCACCTTTACAATACATGCTATTCCATGTTTTTTTCTGAATCTCTGTTTCTATGAAAAGATAGAACTAAAGATTAAAGTTTTCTCACAGCTGAGATATTTATTAAAAGCCTATCCCATGCAGATCCTCTGGTGCCTAACTGTATATGAGTTCATACTTTTGCCTTTCTCTCTATCCAAACACTTCCAAACTCTTCCTCTACACAGATATTTACCTTCAGGAAACTTGCAGAGATTTACCAGTTCTTAACCCCCTTGATTTGACTCTGTCAAATTCAGATTCAAAGGAACTAGGAGAACTGCAGACACATACAACTACATGAGCTACATTTCCACAGGAAGCCAGGCCAATGGGAATGTATATGGCCTCAGGTTTTCCTTCTGTGCTCAAGACCTCTACCATCTCAGATCGATGTCCTCTTTCTATTCGCAGAAACAGTAACTGTCTCTCCCCTCAAGCTGTGTGAAGAACTCATACAAATGAGAAAAAAAAAAATTAAATATGCAAAATAAACTATGAACAAGATACTGCTAGCCACACACAAAAAAATCTGAGCCAATGATTAAGTATTTTGCTTGTATTTCATTGAGGTTGATGTAGTCTAAGTAACTATGGATTATTTTTTTAAATACAAGTAATTTAATTCAAGGTCATAATTTCTAAGTTATATGTGTCAATGATTAAGCACTGATTAAGAATATGGTATTAAAAATATAAATTGCTGGAAGGTCCAGTACATGACCCGTTGGGTTTGTGTGAGTGTACAGGCTTATGCTTACCTTGTACCAAGTGCTGTGTAAGTAGCTAATGTTGCAGTATGGATGTGACATGGGAAAAAGAGAAAAATTTCATTTAATAAATTGGGTCATTTGATAAATAAATGAACACTTCCAAAAAGTGAGCATTCTTTGCAAAGTCATAATATTAATGATGGCATTCTCAGTGGTTTGAGTGTCAGGCAATATGTATTCAATTTAACCAAAAAAAGTAGCAATCTCCCTATTTTCAGGAAAAAAAAGGCTTCACCTTTAGAAAAAGGCAATTTAAGCAAGTGTGGATTATTTTAAAATATGCACCATTCAAGAAACACTGTTTAAGGGAGACAACATATAAACCCTGATCAGTGAATATCCACTACATTAGGAAACTGAAGATGATTTATAAGATTAGTTAAGACAAATGACTGACTTTCACTTGTCATGCAATCAGAAATACATTGTTCTGAAAAAATTGTTATGAAATGCATTTGTTGTGAACTATAACTGAAGAAAGTAGAGACTGTTCCAAACTTGCAGTTTAAAATTAGATCTAAAAATGTCTAGACATCTTGACTCAAAAGTCAGAAAGTCCAGCAAGGCAAACAATGAAAGCCCATGCCACATCCAGTTTGAAAATCAAAAGAAGATGGCAGAATAACAAACAGAAGAAAAATGAACAGGAGATGCTGCTTTGCAGTTCAGTTCTTATGAAATGGCATTTAACATACCATTCTACCTGAATCCAATTTGCTGAGCAAATGTCAGAAGGGACCTCTGGCCCACCTGAATTGACACCAGGCCTGTTACAGACCTGATATATCCTCCCCAGAGACCTCAACATTGAGCCCTGGGACTTGAGGCAGGCATACACGTCTTCGTTCAGCCAAATGTCTACTTGCCATAACTGGAGAGCAGGCAATGCCATGGTGCCACCAAACACCTGCAGCAATGGGAAGGAGCTGCAGTCTGCCTGTAGTTCCCAGGGTCTCTGCCAATTGGAACCGGGGGAAAATCCTCACATTTAATGATCACTTGGATCCTGGGGACTATCAGTCACCTAAGGCAGGACTGTTGTGCCACGTCAGGCCACCTTCCACAGTGAATTCAAGCTGCACTGACACCTTTAACACTTCAGGGAAGGAGGCTGACGTACATGCCCAGAAAGCACACATAACCAGCTGTGCTTTGAAGGTGTGATGGGTGGTGGGGCACATGGGGGAATCCTTGCTAACTGCTCAACTGCTACAGGCAATGTGTTAAATCCTTGTGTGTCACAGGACTAATACAGAGTGTGATTAATTGGACGTTACAGCTGGCAATGCAGAAACAACATGCTTTTGTGGTCCGTGAAGGGAGAGGACCTTACCAGGACAGAAAGGATGCCTATAGGCCTCCAGTCTAAGCCATCCATTCCTGCTCCCTCTTTCCCCTACACATTCCCACATGTCAACAGGATCCAGAATTTCTCACAGGAGATGGGTTAAAATACTTTAATTAAAGATGTATATATTAAGAAGATAATTTATTTAATTCACATGTCGGTGAGTTGCCCATTCCCCAATCCAGCTATTCTGACATTTTATTTTACCTCTACTAAGCTGTTGCTTTACTACACCCAAGCATTGAAAATCATATCTCATGTCCAGGTTGAAGATGGCCGGATCCAACAACTATGTCACGTTGCTATCCTTTAGTCTGTAAGATTGATTATAACATCCCTGCTCCATGTGTAAGTACAAACACATAATACGGAGTAATCAACCTTCTATTATGTAAACCATTCCCTTTAAGCTTTACAGGGGAAGACTTGATTCCCAGCTTCTGTGTCACTGAGAAACACCTCAGCTGAAGTGTCCCCAGCATTTCCATGCTGCTCCTGAAGGGAAGTTGTCTCTACTAATTCCATGCAAGGTTACTCTGGGACATTATACCTCTCGGTCAGCAGCCTCAGAAAAGCTATTAGAGCAAGCAGAAAATGGGAACTGGCTGCAGGTTCTGTGAACCATCTGAAAAGTTTTATGTCTCACAAATTCTTCTTGAGTAAGATGCACACAAATTCTTGCTTCTGACCATTGCGGTGTGACTAAACATACGCCTCTGAAAAAAATAAGTCAAAATCTGTTTTTTAATGAAAAAATGCCAGTAACTAAATATCAGGACAGATCCAGATTCATTTTTGCGTGAACAAACTGATAAAGAATGCAGTTCAGCAATATCCAATATCCCAGAGGTTTTCCTGAAGTTTATTTTTACAAAGGTAAATCACCGACATAAATATGATTGAGCCCTGCTTCTTCTACCTAAGTTGTGCTCACACATTTTAATTATTTCTACAGCTACTGCTACTTCCACTCTTTTTAGCTGCCCTCTCTTGTCTCTCCTTCCTTCCACCTGAGTTTTGCCACACAGTAGTCTGTGTCCTCTCTCCCAACTTTTTTTAATTAATATCTCTCTCTGATACTCAGTTGATACTCTGTGATGGTGCCTTCACAAGTAAGTCCTACATGTGAAAATTCTTGGACTTAAACATAATATTTTTTTATCTTCTTAAAGCCTAAAATTTAATTTTCATCTTATATTGGGTGAAATCAATTGTTGGTATTCCCTTTAATCCTATGAATGCCTGTCTGTACATATAGTGTCATCTTTTGCTACATCTCCTTGCTATCCCCTTGGCCTAGCAGGTAACACTTTGTTTTTTCTTCACACAGGTGAATATGCCTCATGTTTGCCACTGGTATTGCAACAATTCCCTGAGTCATAAGCATAATAAGTCCCTCATCCTCTTTTCCAGAATCAGCAGAGACAACAGCTGTGACACGCTGCAATCCAGCCACAGGAGCAACATCTCTAGAAGCTGTTTGGTGGGTCTACACCTCTGCAATAGGAGACTTTAAGCCAAAGCAGATTCTTGTTTTTGTTCAAGTTACGATAATGACCTGTGTACTCTTAATGCAACTTTAGGAGTTAAAAAATCAACCCATGAAGTGCCATTGTCTTGACATATTTTTCCTTTGCTTTTCATTCTTTCCTCCTCTCCTGCCCCATTGCTTGTTAGCTCCTGTGCATGCAGGGACTCCAGAGCACTGTGTGGAGGCGACAGCTACAGACTACTAAATCCTATGCTGGAAGATTCAACACCAACTGCTGTAGGAACAGGGATTCACTTTGTTACAGCCTTTGGGTCCTTATGGACTTTGTTACACATGGTTTTTACTTGAATATAATAGCTTAGTTTGATATCTCTGAAGTCAGGCCAATTCTCTGCCTTTTTAAAAAAATACGTCAGCAAAAATAACTATCCATTCAAAGGAACTATGTTTTCAGAGGATTTTACAGGCAACCTTTGAAAGTCCTTTTTGACATTGGAAGATGGCCTCCCAAAATCCAAGAACAATGCAAACCATACATTGCATGGCCACTATTTTCTCTTTACTGTATATTTTATTTTCTTTGTTTTCCTCCATTGTTGAAAACAAATCTCACAGCTAAGACTTTTGTCACTACCTGTTTCCCACTTCTGGCACGTACAGTATCTAATCTGTTTGTTGGTTTGAATAATTTACACATCTGCACAGCCAGGATCTAAGAGCGAGATGTTTGTGTAAGGTCGCAGGCAGGAAAGAAGAAGATGAGACATCCTCTTTGATCCAACCACCTTTCTGTCTAGTGACTCATTACCACGACTCTTTTGCTCTTGTTTGATTTCTTAAATTGTGTGCAAGGTTCAAAGCGGTGACAATCTTTCCAGAACAGGGAGTCAGGAGCTCAGAGCTTTTGAAACTGTGTAAATACCTGTGTAGAAATCATCAATATTTAGCAACCTAAAAACTCAGAACAAGCAGGTTTCAGACAAAAGCTAATGTTGTGACAACGGAGAAACAAAGGAAGCAAATCTTCTCTGGTATTACTACCAGCACTCCTGAACCCAGCACCTGCTCCCTGACACAGCACTGTAGTATCACTCAGACAGGAGAAAGGGAACATAAAATTATCATTCATTCATTTTCAAGCTAAGAGCAAAGACAAGAAAAGAGCAAGACTCCCAAAAGGGTCTTGTGGTACAAGTCATCTGACAGTGTGCTGACTTGGCCCTGCGATCCACCTGACTGTAGGCTGTGGGACTGTATGTGTGTGTGAATAGATGAATACAACACATTTCCACAAAAAATGGCGCAAAAAAGGCTGCTTAGACTACCCCCAAAAAATCCCATTCTGTCTCCTGACCCTTGGAGTTGAAGTGCAAGATTGCAGGCTTAAATGCACCCACCTTTTCCCATCATCCGGTAGGTCTTGCTGGAGCAGCAGATGCCAGGCAGGGAGGAGGGTGACCGAGGGTGGCGACGCCTAATGCCCAGTGGTGTGGTGCCCAGAGAACACCAGCACTGCCACAACCCCACCACAGCCTGCCCTGTCCTGCAGCTATAAACCCGTGTAATCACCCGCTCCTTGCAGGGAGGTTTGCGCTCACCAGCCACTTGCAGGGAACAGGGAGGGTGGCTACGGCAGGATCTACACCTCCTCTGGCGGGGAGCGTGCTGCCGGCTGCTCGAGCCGGACTGTCAGCGTTTCCCTCTCTGTGCTTTCCTTCCTGTCCTCCTGGATATGCCCCAGGCAGCCATCTCTGGGACAGCACTGACCGTCCCACTGCTGCTGCCCATCATACTAGTGGTGCATGTCCCTTGGCCCTGGTAAGTACCCCTGCATTTTCCCCCTGGCCCGGCTGTGACACCTTTGCTTACAGTGAGCAGTGCCGCTGAACTCAATGAGTGCAGAAAAGGAGTGTGGGAAGCGGTGTAGGGAGGGCACATAAACAAATTCATAATCTGCTGCAAGCTCTGTTAAAGTAAGATCGCTGCTTCGCACTTATCAATACGTTAATAGGTTGGATTGACCTTCACAATGCAGTAATATTTCCCCAGAAAGTGATAAAACCTTCAAATACGGCATTTGATTCACACCAGCATTGTACTCCTCAGCGTGCCTGCTATACATGCTTATAATTAAAGCATGGGTGTTATTAGGAAGCTGCATCTGTCTTCAAAAAAGCATTTTAAAAAAAGACAATAAAGAATAAGCAGTCAAATGGGTATATTTATGTATGAGCAAAGTCCTTGGAATTAAAAAGAGACGCAAGTCATAATCCTTCATCAAGCCAGGCACCCATCCAACGTGTACAGGGCAGGCGTGCGGTCCCAAAGTGAGATGTATTCCTCTTGAGGCTGTAACATCAAAAATTCAGCTGCACTCTGCTCTTAAAAGTAGAAGGCAGTGATTCATCTCCTACTGGGGAAAGTAGTCTAAGGCTTAGAAAGGGTGAGATTTGTTTAGTTAGTCTAGAAGAGGCTAAATGTCATCAGAAGGAGTGAGAGTACCAGAGCTGACCCCGGGCTGGCAGATACCCACCCCTCAAAGTAAAACTTCACCTTTCAGCAGGATCATTTGGAACAGCGTTTAGCATCCAGGTACATGCAAGGCAAAACTTGTCTGTGGAAGCAGGGTGCTGGGGACAATAAATAGTTGCCAGGCCTGCACCAGAGCTGGGGAGAAGACCCAAGCTGGCCAGGGCGATGCTGAGCAGGGAGGAAAGGGCTCTTTGTCCCTCTTGCTCCCCCCATGTTCAACAAGGCTCGTCCCTGGCTCTCCGCCTACCCTGGCCCACTTCCACCGTCTGCCTCTCCTCTGCAGCTGGCACTGCCCGTGGGGCAGCAAAATTCTTGCTGCTGTTGCTGCAGTACCTTGAGGTGGCTCTTTCCTCAGAGCTTTCCTACTTAGATAGGACAAATTGAATCCTTCCCAAATTGGGTGACCTGATGCTATTATATGATGCAAATAAAACCTCCCAGCTGGGAGGTTAAACACTCAACCCTCATGCCCTCCTAGGGCTTTCCTGCAAAAGCAGCGCTGCTCCGAGGCTGACCCAGGGCAATCCTGTTCACAGCTTGCAATGAAATTCAAAATCAGCCTCCCTTCACTGGGGCTCAGTCCTTTTCTTCAGGAAACTTTTGCAACCACAGGTTTAACATCACCTATGATTGCATTAAAATAAAGAAGAATCTAAATGTTCAAAAATTATACGGGGCGTTATTTTTCCTTACTGCGCAGCTTTTAGCTGAAGTTCCTCCTCTTCCTCGGCTACCGAGAGCAGTTATTAACATGCCAATCCCTGAGGACTCTCACACCCCATGCTACAGCACTTCTTCAGCCTCTGTGACTAGTCAAGTTCTCAAGCATGAAGGAAATCCATACTAGTACATGGCCTCATCTTTTTCTGGCTTAGACTCTACAGAGAACAAACAGCTTTTTCACTGATCACGACACAACATTTGTTTAGCCAACCCATTCCTTCCCCCTCCCTGCATTATTAAAAAAAAGAAGTTAGCACTGTTTACAATCTTAGACAACACCGACACATCTAACCACACCATGACCTCCTAATCAGTCACTCTCTTAGGAGAAATGCATTTAAATTAGTTGATTTTAACTCATTTGGTAAACTGCAAAAGACCCCAGGAATTTTATTTAAATTCCCACACCTGATGAAAAAAAAAAACCAACACAAAAAACCCCAACCCTTGCAGAAGTGGAAATCAAAATTAAACAGAAATTCATACCATATTCACTGAACTCTTATGAACCACATGGGTCTTGTACACTTTCAAATAAATTTGTTAAAATAATAGATAAATAGTGAACACTGCCTCTACATATAAGTATGGACTTGATGAGGTAGAATGATCTGGGTGTAAGGCAGGAGGGAGCAGAGCAACAAGTGATTTACAAAAGAATTTTTTTTTAAAATAGAGAATTTTTGGCAATACCACTGCTGTTGGATTCTCCAATATATACCACACAGTTTGTGACCAGTAACACAGCTTTAGCCAACACCACTCACCATAGCCAAGTGCATGAGTGGCTTCTGGATTTTTATTGGCCTTGTCATCGTAATTTACAGTAAATCTGTAGCACTCAGTATGGTAAATTAAAATCATTGAAAATACAACATATAACTGAAGTGGAACACTGACACCAAATTTAAATCGTATGCAAAATGTCTCATCAAGTAATAGGCGATTCATCATATCAAAATTCCCACAACTGAAAATATTAGTAATTAGGCAAAGGGTGTTAGCACACCACAGCAGAAAGGATATTGGTTTTGTAAATACAATCTTCGCTTATACTAACAATAATGCCAGTAGATATATTTAATACTGCTTCTGACATGTATTTGAATTTCAAGGCATCTTATACGGGCAGAAATTGGCTCATTTCTGTCAGAGGTTATCCTCAATAATAAATCTTTCCCAATTATGGTGCGTTCAAGTTGTCCTCAAATGGTGTGCCTCAGACCTACTGAGATTCCATTCATTGATACTTAAGGTAATATCATGTCTTATTTTTCAGCTATTGTCTCTTTAAGCTTAAACGAACCATAGTTACAAGAAATTTTGTTTAGGACACCACTTGCTTTGGGTAATCTCTATCCAGAAGCAGGACATGCAGTGTCCCTCCTGAGCTGTCACAGGCTCACCCAGCAGGCAGTGAGTGATTGGAGAAAGCACGAAGTAATCATACAATCAAAAAAAATACAATGGAAAAGCTTCTTTCTGAGACAGTGGGGGCTGTGCTGCAAGTAGGGAGGTAGGCAGACATACCACAGTCTTTGATGGGACGGCGCCAGTGGAAGGTCTGGCCCTATATCACTGCAGATGAGAAATTGCTGAATTCCAGGACAAGCTCTTCCTCCAGCTTTTATCCTTAAATGTGACCCTGCCAAAATAGGCCCCTCAATTCCATCTTCAAACATTTTTAACTTCCCTTTTGTACTTCTTTGTGCAACGTTACAGGTGGAGCTGAAAGCCGTAATCTGAAGTGACACCTACGCTGTTCATAATTTTATCCACTTCAGTTCTGGTTTTCATTTCATGAAGAAACACCCAGACAAAACAGTTAGAATGGTGTATAAAGCTGTCCCCAAGATGGAAAAAAACATAGCTTTTTTATAAAGGAGGCAAAGATGTGTACAACCTAACCACATTTCAGATGTGATTTGAATAATATTGCACTCCCAAACCTCAATATAACGCTATTTGCTGGTTTTGTCTCCACCAATATACAGTAGAACAATGCTCTTTTCTTTTCCAGCTCTTTCTCAGGCTCGCTTACATTGTCATTTTCAAGCACTGTAGGTGAGGCAGCTGTTCCAAATTCACTTTCTGCTCCTTTCTAACCCAGCTATGGACATGGTATTGCATCTCTGTCAGTTCTAACACAACGTCAAATGTTTAGACATTTTCAACCCCTATGAAGCAGCAAACCAACTTCCACAAATACAACAGGCATTGAAAATATACAAAAAGGCACATGATTATATCATCCTTGATGTGCCCTGAGGACACTGGCAACATCCACCTCATCAATCTAAATTTTCTAAAGAGACCTGCCCCTGCCTCCAGCAAGAACTTGTGTTTAGGGGCATGGACACTTAACAGTGTGTGCCGCCGTCTACCCAATGCACTGGATGCCCTCCCAAAAATGAGCTGCTCTACACTGGAACAAGAACTCTTCAGATAAATCAACAGAGGAGAGAAATACCCAGTTGTCAGTAGGAAATCTGTTTTCACAGAGTAGCCACTCCATCTCTCACTTCTCAGCCCTTGTCCCCATGTAAGTTTTAAAAATACCTTCAAAAGCTGAGTCTGGCAACTGAAATTCAAACCTCAAGTGGACACCTAAAATTAGGGACTCACTGGAGAAGGTGGCTTTACGGCACATGACAATTTTTCTCACTCCCAGTTAGACCCTTGCCATTTCACAATTGGTTATTACTTTTCTTTCTTTGTCCTACAAGAACTAATGCTTCTTTCTTCTCTCCCTTTTCTTATATCCACCTCTACTCCTCAAGTACCAAGAAATTTCTTTCTTTTAAATATGTAACTATTAACATACTCAACTTTAGCTCAAAGTAGTTCAAATATAGTTTAAAGTTTGTGACATCTATATCAGACCTGAGGAAGAACCTCATGTGTCTGAAACCTTGCTTATTTTTTTCCAATTGTGTCAGGTAGTCTAATAAATAATGTTAACTTTCCCTGTAAATATTTTGCCTTTTTATATCCTCATAGCATCCCAGCTACAAGAACACAAATACGCAAATATTTTGGCTTACATAACCACCAAATCAGGTGTTTCCAGAATAATATTCAGCTGGATTTTAAGAAACACCAATGCTTTTTAGCATCTGCATTTACAAAACATAGAATCATGCAAATGAGAACAATTTTAGATGTGCTCACATCTGGCAAAGCCTAGGCAATACATACTATGACTGTTTAAAGTGGAGAACCTATAAAATCTTTGTGCAGGCAGTGCTAATTCTTCAAAGCTGGATTTGTTTTACAGTAGTCTACTTATCTGAAGCAAAATATGCAATTCCCAGGTGAAGTTAAAGATAAGAGCACTTTGTTTCCACGCAAGCACTAGGAAAGTCTTACAGGTGACAGGACTACAAGATCTGAGACTATCCAAACCTGTCATCACCTCCCTGGTCTAAGCTGTGACCTGCCACATGTCACTCCCCTTTCAGTTTCTTCTTGGAGGGCTTTCACGCTTCTCATGTGGGACTTGCATTTGGAGGTGCTGCATATAAGCGTTTCAGCACAACTCAGACCCTGGGCACACCTCATATATTTTCAAAAATCATGTGACTGGTGGGTTCTTAAGCCCCAGCACTTTAACCTGTCCCATGCAGGGCTACCAGAGTCACTAGGGATGCAATCAGTGCCTTTCCAGTGCATCACCGCAAAACACTCATAAGCCATTTAAGAAGCAGCAGCTGTGGGAAAATACCCATGGAGGAGTTCAACGAGTTCTCCCAGCTCACTGGGACAGATCCTCCTGGCCATCAGCTTGGCGACCTGCATCCTGCCCTGGTGCGTGCACAGTTAGTTCTTCATCCTCCCTCACCTGAAATCTCCAGGGGTTATTTTTGCTTTTATTTTTGCTGTCATCACTGCCAGGGTCTCATCCTGAACAGGAGCAGCTGGATGGAGCAGGTTCCACCCAAATGTCTCCTGAAAAACTTGTGCTCTTTCATGATATAACTGGGATAACGTAGCCAAAGATTCCAGAATTTTCCCTTTTGACTTTAAATTACATTTCTTGCCTCAGCCTGCCAGACCTCTGAATGAACAGCATTTGATAGTTTTCAGAACACAGTGTGAGAACTTGTCGTGTCCCAAGTTTCGAAAGCAGAGAAGGGGAGGGAGAGGGAGCTGCCCAGAGAGCCCCAGGAGGTGCCAATGACACAGGGAAGCTCCAGCAGTTGCTGACAGCAGGTAGTAACGTTGGTATAAAACGGAGCCATGTAGCTAGGGCCGTAAACAAATATTCTTTCTGGGCTGAATCAGATAGATGTTCAAGATCGGAAGGTAGATTCTTACTCCATCATTTCTTGTGCTGCATCCGTATCATCTTTCACACCAAGTGAAAAAAGATAATGGAGAATGAAAACAGTTTTACAAAACGGTGTTGGCAGAGGCATTACAGCCTACGAGCTCAATAGTTAACTGTTGCTCATTTTGTTGAAAATAATGTTATTTTCTGTCTTAGCTTTGAAAATTATTTTTCCTCACTGTAACACAATTCCATTTACTGTCTTTGTGTGAGAAGACCCCATTTACACTGATTTTCCTGTGCATCTAAATACAATAGTAATTTTGTGAAAAATTATTAAATCTCCCTTAACAAACCACAGGGACTGAAGAGATTTTTCTGCTTTGCTGTGGCACTGTGCACACTAGGTGTATTCAGGGGATGTCCCTGCAAGTGGCTGCCTCAGGGGATTCTCTCAAGAATATATAATTTTAATTAAACATTGTCATATAAGCAATGCGACTAGAAAAAAAACACACAATTAATTCTGATATTGGTGCATTGCTGAGAAAGCCTCATTTAGTTCTCTGAATTTAATATAATTCAAGAAAATACCACAATTTAACTGCAGCAAATCTTTATCTCTGACACTTCAATATTTGAAGAGCAAATTCAGTCTTCTCAGTCTCTGCCAGGCTCTGAAAACCTCTTGAAAACTCATTGTCTGTGACAAGCTGTGTTATGTTGGCATAGGTCTACCATGCCACAGTATTATTCAGAAATCTTTCCACCTCACATAGTCACTCCTGTATATTTTATATGTAGGACTTGAAAGGATGGTTTGATAGATTGCCACTGCTCTTCCAGTTACCCTTTCAATTTTTTTTTTCAGTTTTGCTAAAAAAAAATCCCAAAACATCACTGTAGCGATCTGTAGACATTTGCAGCAAGGTCACTTACGCTGACCTGCAGTAGCCATCACCATCAAATTAATCTCATGGAGATTTTGAAACCTAGGAAGCACGTGACCTCCTCAGCTGCATATATTGGCAATGCTTACTTACATAGGTACCACTTGTCAGGGCAGCACAGAGGCTGTCCCATGGGACAGATCTGCTCTAAGATTTTAAAGCATTTACTTAATTATCAATTCCAAATTAATTGTTTCTTGCAAGTAAGCATATATGGACTAGTGAATCCATGAAAAAGAGAGGGAATAATTTCCTAGTTCCTCAGATTGCCATTGATTCAGCAATTCATTTATTTTTCAGCTGAATGCAATGCTTACAAAGTGGAGAAAAAAGAATGTACACTAGGTTGAATGAAATTCTCTGAAATTTAAATATGTTTCAGTCCGTTGGAAAATAGTATTTCATTTTTTCAGGCTTTTGATGACTTAAAGTGAAATCCAATGTAGGACCCATTATACTATTATGCTTTAAAAAAAATATTACCTGCTTAACTAAACCAGAACAGCACAATTCTTTGAGTCTATTTTATTGAGGCTTCCAGAAAATAAAGGCTCTTTTTTTTTTTTTTTTGGTCTAAATAAAGCCTATCAGCAATGTCTATGGCTCAGTTAAACTATTCAAGATCCTTCTTTCCTAATCACCTTTCCTGAAATAATCTTTCAGCTGGTGGCTTGTGATATGATTCAGGGGAAGAATGTCAGTGACAATTCTGTAAACACATGCTGACAGAGCAGAAGGTAAGACTGAAAGATTACACTGTCACAGAGCACCGTTGTTATGCAAAAGTTAATACAGCGCGTCTGCTACTTCACTTAATATCAATAACAGTCTGTGGATATTATTAGAGATTCTGAGCCACTTACTGTTCAATAAACTTCATATAACTACTCTGATTTTCACAGCGTGATCTATAGTCCAGAACAGAATTTGGAGATTATGTGTTGTCCTTATGGATTTCTGAAATTGAAGTCACTGGTTTTGTGTTGACACACACTATTTGCTTTAAATTAGGTTAACGTGAGAAGCAGTCAGGGAGCATTAGAAATAGAGCAAACACAGATCATGCACTCACGCATTCCCCTAGGATGCACACAGCCAGGTTGCAAGCCAGGATGAGGCAAGCAAAGCTGGTGAGGGCACACAAGCAAGACACGATGCCAGCTATGCAGATGGAGGCATCACAGAAATATCCCACGCTGCAGGATATGCCCAACCAGAAAAAAAGTGGCCACTGGTACCAACGAGCATGTACACTCCTCCGCTCTGAAAGAAAGAAATCCTTGCCATTGGGATGAAAGGGAGACCTCAGGAGTCATCATGAAGCTTAAGAAAAATTTGGAGTTCTGTGAATCTCTGTCAAACCAGACTGACAGAGACTGTTCCTTTGGACATCCAGCTTTGGAATCCTTAGCACAAGGATGTGGACTCGTTGGAGAGGATCCAGTGGAAGGCCGCAAAGATGATCAGAGGGCTGGAGCACCTCTCCTATGAGGACAGGCTAAGAGAGTTGGGGTTGTTCAGCCTGGAGAAGAGAAGGCTCGGGGGAGAACTTATAGTGCCTTCCAATACTTAAAGGGGGCCTACAAGAAAGCTGGAGAGGGACTATTTACAAGGGCATATAGCGATAGGATGAGGGGAAATGGCTTCATACTGGAAGAGGGTAGATTTAGATTAGACATCAGGAAGAACTTTACTATGAGGGTGCTGAGACACTGGAACAGGTTGCCCAGAGAAGCTGTGAATGCCTCATCCCTGGAAGTGTTCAAGGTCAGGTTGGATGGGGCTTTGAGCAACCTGGTCTGGTGGGAGCTGTCCCGGCCCATGGCAGGGGGGTTGGAACTCGATGATCTTTAAGGTCCCTTCCAACTGTAACCATACTATGATTCTATGCTGATGTCCCAGGCCACCCGTAGCAGCTCTTTCCAAAGTTATGCAACACAGGGAGAGGGGAAGAACGATAACACCGGAGTACACTAACCCGGTAATTATACATGTGTATAGGAATCATCAGTCTCACAGTACTAGAGAACAGTGGTTTATTATGGGCTGAAATCAACTTGGTGTATTGCAGGAGGAGTTTGTTTTTTGCATACCTTCAGTGAATACAGTTCTGATGGTGACATGGTCTCCCAGATCGGTGTTCAATCAAACCCACCACAGAGGTTTGCAAAGCTACTTCATACTGATGTGGCTCACACCTTTTAATTGTGTGTTGAACAGGATTTGAGTGCCCACACAGAACTCAATGGACAGACACCTTTATGACTCTGGTTTCTGTCTTTCACCCCTCATAGCTGTGTTCCCCTTTTCCTTGCACCCATGATTTTTTCTGATTTCTTTTTTTTTGTGTTTGTAAGGAAGGAAATTGCTAGATGGATGGGTATCACCCAGATAGGAGAGATGTGTGAAACCTGTTATAAATTACAAGCTGCTGTTATTTCAGGAGTCAGTTATTTTTGATGGATGTTGAGCTTTTGTTTCTTTCCTCTTTCAAGCCAAAGAGATGAAACTCAGTTTTCATAAAAAGCCATGGGATCTAAAATAATTATAATTTTTACTTTGAATTTAAACCAGAACTTTGTGTCTCTTCAGGTCTGATCCTTGCATTTCCAGAATGCCACAGTCATTTTGTTACTGTGATTCCCAGTGACTTGTAGAAGGGTCATGCTGTTAACATGCAAAGTATTACATCATTGAGAAATTACCAAAAGTCACATTCCTGCATCTCTTGAGACTGTGAAAAATATTCCATTTGGGGCTTGTGGTTGAAAAACTATAAACCTACTTGATTTTTAAAACAGTTGCTGAAAACTGTAACAAATATAAAATAGATCACAGACTAAATTCTCTAGATTTTTATTGTTTGCTCCCCAATAGGCTACGAGTCATAATTTCCAAAGACAATACGCACATCCCAAAGGGATGACATCAATTCTTCTGAGGAAAAATCCATGTCTGTCCACTGAGTTATGAAAAATATATTGAGCAACCAAGATGTAGCCCTGCAAATTATCAAGGGTAAATAGGTATAGAGGTCACTTCTGTAGTTTCTCTGTAATAGTTACACCCAAGCCCATGAAACCTTTAATCTAAATTAGATTCCCACAACTTCCTCTGAACCATTCAAACACTGCAAAAGAAATGTGTTTATACAAATAATTACACTTTGAAAAATTAATGCAATTTTAAAGATGGAAATCTTAACCACCAAACAAGACACTGAAGTCAAAATTAAGGTTTCCAAGGCAACCTGAACTGCCTTTTTATTCCATACCACTGATGGAGAGGAGTCCTTCTGGAAGAAGGACTCAGCTACACAGAGACTGAAAGCCAAGACACCAGGGAGATGAGAGTTGTGCCCTGCGCTCGAGCCCCCAACACATTGGTATAGATTACAAGCTCTGTGACATACAAAAATTAGAAGCTTCATATAAATATTATGGCATCCTAAATAATTAAAGATGAGAGATTTAATTTGTCATAGGGATTTTTGCCTGTTCCCTTCCATTCTTTCACTTCAGGGCAATAATTCTTCTGGTTAAAAGATTAACTGCTTTAGTAGTTTAATTAAAGCAAAGACAGGTTTATAGTTTTAATATTACGTGAAGTCTACTAGTGAATATCTCCATGTATTATACTACTGCTTTCCCTCTCCTTTCACTGTATAAAACAAAAAAAATATTTTTATGTTATAAAAAAAGTCAAATGTTAAATTTTTCAAAAAATAACAGGCTGTTGCTTCTTTCTTCTCACAGTTTCTTTAAAAGAGTATCATTAATAAACTCTCATTCCCTCTGTTGTCACCAGTAAAGGCTCTGTGGAGTGTTCCCTACAAAACACCAGTAAGTGGGAGCCTTGTAGGCAGCAACAACAAAACCCAATCCAAACCTCCAGGGAAAAAGAAACCCTAAAGAGCAGAAGAGTAACGTAAGAAGCCTGTGGGCAGTGAGACTGACTGGATGTATCATCCCAAGTCTTTGGCAAGAAATACTGGGTTCCCTTGGCTTTGATTTTTTCTTCTGAAATGCCTTACACGAGCTCGGTCATTATGGGAATGTGACGCTGTGTTGCTTTGAAAACAGTGAAAACAAAGTTAACAAAAAAATGGAAGATTCATTCTGGCTTTCAGTGGTAGGTTAAAAGGATCGCTGTTTTTTCAAAGCATTTTTTTCTGTGTGCTCCAAAACACAGCTAGATGAAAACTACAGTACCAGGGACAAATCAGTTATTTACTACATAGTCTTGAACAAATTGCTTAAAAATTTTTTGAGCACGGAAATAACTTGTGTGACAAAATCAAACTGGGGTCTCCAAGATGTACAGAATGTATGACAAGAGAAATGAAATTTCCCAAGTATGGATTTCAAACCTGTCAGGGTTTACAGTATTCAGAGTCCAGGGATGACTAGGAAAAGGTGTTCTTTTAACAGTTGTGTTTTTCCAGCTCTCAGATGTTCCATTATGTTGTGAAATCCCTTGTCTATCCTCCACGGGGAGAAAAATATCCCAATTCAACACTCAGGACCCTTGGTAAGGTATTCACAACACTGTGCTTGTACTGCAGCAGCCAGGCTTTAAAAGCCTACTTGTCCCTAACGCCGCATGTAAAGTATACCCAGAAAACAAACTGTGTCCCCGTGGCCTGTTCTTCTGGGCTGAAAACCAGGGAGGAAAACAGAGAAAAGCAACCTGGGTGGAAGGAACCGCAGAGCAAGGCTAGTGCAATGTGTGTTATAGGTGGGCTTGTAGGAGGGCTACAAAGCAGGCAGGCCCCCTTTGATCCCCAAAGCGAGAGAGAATCTGTCCTGCTCAATGCCCAGCTCTACCTGGGGAGAAAAACACATTTTCTTGACAGTTATTTTCTTTTTATCACTTTAGGCATCCGAAGCTCTCCAGAGGATGTGGTGCTGGTGTAACTCCCACATATTTTGAATTGATGGGCAAGAGGTTACGAGGCACTGCCGTAGACTAATTGTGTGTGTCTAGGCATGGTTGTCTCCATACCAAGGGGCAGTCTGTCAGAGGGACAAGCATCTCTCCTCCCCAGCTGCCCCCAGCTGAAAACATGTATATATGTATAGGCCAAGATGGCAGCACTGCTGATATTGAGCAGACACCTTCTATTGAAAATCACCATTTTCAAAAACTCTATCACTTAAATAAGCTTGGAATATTTTTTTTTCCCCACCACTTTATTAGTTTCCTTTGTTTATTTTAAGCTTAAAAGGTTCAGTGTTTTTCTTTATCTCAGCAGTGCTGCCTCCCACAGCCCGCAGGCTGGATTATGCTCGGGGAATAAATACAGGCTGGGCAGAGAGAAACAGCTCTGTGCAGCATGTTGTTCTGTGCAGACCCCCAACGTTTCCCTGTAGATGCCAGAAAACACATTTCTACAGGCACTCAGCAGGGTGAGAGGTTTGACCAATGCTATTGGGAAGCTGGCAGTCAGCGTGGCAGGGGATTTAAGGATGAGAAAGGACAACAGTTTTATGGTCAAAGCTGCTTAATGCCACTCTGGAGAGTGATCTGGCCTCCAACACCGAATCTCTATGGGAGGGCAGTACATCACCCAAACCAAGTATTTTACAAGCGGTTGCTATTAGCATGTTCCTCTTCCTCTCAACATCCAACCTTCGCATGCAATTTCTGGAAGGATTTCTCAGCCTCTGCAAAGGGGTCAGTGAGAAATGTCCTTCCAGCAAGTAACGAGAACGTCAGTCATAAAAAGTTTTCCTGCATTTGTGTTTGGAGCTGACTACAGCTATTCATTATGTATCCGTAACAGGGCTGGAGAGCAGACAGTGAATAAAGACTAAGGCCACACTTTACACAAGGAAACTGCCATAAAATGGTGAACAACTCTTTTGTCTTTGAAGCTTTAAGGTGTTTTTACTGAAGTGCTGGGTTGGGTTTTTTTTTGTGCACAGCTATAAGTATTCTTATATCTCTAATTTCTGTGCTGATTTACAGTCACACATCTGAACAAGCAGACATGTAGTCTGTGTAAAAAATGAAGAAAGATATGTATCTTTTAAAAATTGTTTCTACTCCAAACTGTTTTCATCTCTGGAATGAAATTTTCATTAATAGATAGTGGCTGGACTAAATGCTGCACTCTGAGTTTTATTTCTAGAGCACTGAATGTGAGGCATAATTAATGTGACAAAAATTTCATATCTTTATCAATATTTTATTAGTAGCGGAATGTGTCTTCCTCAATGCCTCTTGGCAATATTAATTTACTGTAGCCTTCATAGTTAAAGGAAATCACCTGCTGTTTCATAGCAATGCAAAGAGGGAAATAGAAGTCTTCAAATACTCATTATCAGCTCCACTTCATAAAGGACATCTTGTTTGTTTGATTCTCTTATTAGATTGCTCTCTTCTTTGTTATACAGAAAAAAAGCAAGCAACAACAACAATAAGTCTATTTAATTGTGTGAAAGGCTTTCATGTACTTTTTGTGTGTACAGGAACAGACAGATCTTGTACCTCTCAGTGTTTTTCCCATTTAAGTACATTAATATTTTCAAAGGCAATAAATAAAATCTTGATTTAAAAGCCCTATAGCTAAAATACTGGTCTAATTTGTAAGATTAGAAAAAAAAGATTGAGAGGGAGCTGCAGAACTACAGAAGCATGTTACAAAATTTGTCTGATGTTGAAGCTCCTTTCAGTGTGGCAGCAGGAACAACACATATTCTGTGACCTTGCTTTGTGACCAGTTCATGCAATTTGGTAGAGGATATCATTGTAGTAATTATATGTGTGTTCCCTGCTGCCATAGTTATCCATGGTGTTATGGGGCTCAGAGGAGCAGTGTTTCATTGTGATGGATTGCTAGGGAAAATTGCCCCTGCTAGAAGGCAAGCTGTTTGATAAAAAAGAGGCAATCACACAATTGCTTCCTTGGCCATAACTTCAAGGATGGGGTTCACAAATACGAAACATGTTTTGGTGACTGGAAAACGATGTTTTGCACAATATTGTTTCACTCTGATTCTCATCAGCCACTTTGTTTTTTCTGAATGCCAAATTCCCCAAAACTGATGGTTTCAGATGTAAATAAAGAATATCATTTTACGTGGGCAGTGTAATTTCTCCAGTCTTTTGAGAATATCAGACGTGACCTGGAGGTTGGCTAAGTTTTGGTATCTGCAGCAGAAGGGGGTGCTAAACAAGACTTGCCCTTTACAGCCACCTCAGAACTGACTGCTTTCGAAGTATGGAAATAAAGGCTTCCTAACAACAAGTACACAGATAATTCCCTCCTATTTTTAGGTTATTACAGGTTGATGTGCAGCTAAACGCATTGAGCATTTTATGTGCATTTTATTTTTCTAAAACCACTTTCCTTAGAAAGACCATATTTTTTCTTTCACAACAATGGACTGCATGTCTTAGTTTTTTGTTTGTGAGCTCTGCTTCCTTCTACCTTACAAAGGCACAGCCCATTTACAGCCATGTTTAGGAAGTCTCAACATGAATCTCCACTGAATTCTTTCTGGACAAAAAAATATTTTTCTGTTTTTCACCTAAATTTTTTTTTTTTAAGACAAAGATTTATTTGCTTTCCTATTCCAATAGCTTGAAAATGGCATGAAAATATTGTGGTCTGGTTCAAAATCTCATTTTTGGTCCACGATAAATGAAAGAAAGATTAATTAAAAATTAAAATTTTTATACCTTTTTTAACTACAAAAACTAAACTTTAGAAAAAGGAGTGTATTTTCAGAAAGTAACAGCAGCATCAGAGTCAACAAACTGTTTAGGTTGCAAAATGGAGAACACTGCAGAAAATGTTGCCAAGGAACTATTAACTCTGTCCTCCTGTGCAAACAGATTATGCCACAATCTTTAATTACACAGCCGCATCCTGGTTCTCCACTGCTTTTTTCAGATCCCAGTTTCAACAGTGTGCCAGAAATGACCCTGGAGGGCTGCTCACTGAGCAGTGAGGGCTCAGTACCAACTCATCTCCTGCCTCATGTGGCGGACGTAATGCAGGCTGCCCACCAAACGATAGCAAGCACAAAGGGTTATGGAGATATCCTTTTGTATGTTGCCCATCTGAAAATACTGTGCCTTGTTATCCCCAAGTTCTCGGAGTCCATAAGACCACCTGTAGGCCACCAACAAAATGACCAGGAGTACCTGTAAAGGTTTCTGGAACAGCCAGCCTATTAGCTTATACTGGCAGGCAATGATACTGGGGAGTTCACAGTTTAATGTTTCAGTTCCCTTTAATGTTTCCTTCAGCTGAAGGACACATCCAAACCTGGAAAGAAAACTGGAGTGTTCAAAGCTTATGAAGGATCTCAGAGATTTGCCTTCTAATTTTTCTCAGTTGAATTGATCACAAATGGGTTATACAGAGTGCTGTGCAGGAAGACTGCTGCATAAGCATCTGGAGTTGGAAACCCTCAATCCAGCAATTCACAGAGAATTAAGAAAATACACATATGGATAATGCAGATTGTGAATTTATCGGAGTGTTTGCACAATATCTCATTAGGGACTGGGAATCTGCACAAGAAAGACAAGGAATAGCTAGAAGGGACGAGTTTAATATGTAAGTAATTTCTCTGGGAAGTAACTAGAGTCAGTCCACAGAAATAATTAAATTGAATATCAATGGCCAGAATAAACAAGGAAATACACTGAGTGGATGGCAGATAATTTATTTGTGATATGAATGAAATTAGTCAGCGCTTCCTCTAAGAGCTCTACAGGCACAGCCAATGTTTTTCCAACAGGTAAGTACACATCTAGGAAAGTCATCAGCAGGAAGGTGACAGGAAGATTTGCTAAGATTCTCAGCCAAACAGGTAATTAATAATTGAGAGACAGTCTGGCATATGTGATGCACATCCAGTAAATTTTAAACAATTACCAATATAGAAGGGCTTTGCAGACAACTAACACAATTTGGCAATCCCTCCTACCTTTTCTCTGCAACTTTCTGCAGAATAATTTCTGCATTTCAATGCTGGCATGCGAATTGCATGTGTATGTGGGTACCCAATATTTAGTAGATTAGAGGTGTGTGCACGTAAATAAGTACTACAGTTTGAATGTTACTAGAAGACAAGTTATAACTAAAAGCCAATAGGGAAAACTACTTAGAAAAGAAGTAGTAGAGAAAAAAAAGAGAAAATTCTTCAAGCAAATGGAGATTCACAGAACTATAAAAACTGCTGAAATCAAGGAAATTTTTAAAACAATACATCATGGCCAATTAGACAGAATGTGAAAATCTTCAGTCAGTATAGGTATTCATGTGTAAT
Source organism: Tringa tobata (assembly GCA_033628505.1). NCBI lineage: Eukaryota > Metazoa > Chordata > Aves > Charadriiformes > Scolopacidae > Tringa > Tringa tobata. The sequence continues at coordinate 532,141 of JAHREE010000351.1, read as the reverse complement.
GCATTTTTGTTGAATGGATTCATTCATTCCTTTGTGCATTTACTTCTCAATGAAAATTATACCCAAGAGAAATTAGACCCTAGAATTGCTACATTAAGATGGTGCAGACCAAAATATGTTCTCTGTAAATCAGGATTATGCCTACTAAAAAGATGTACATTGAGAGTTTCCTAACCATTCTACAGAACTGTTTGTCATATAAACCTATCTGTCTTAATAAGCGAGGACACTAAAAAGTCATTTATGCACTTGAATCTCAGTGTTATGACTCCCCTCTTCTGCAGCCTGACACGCATGGGTTGTGGTGGCCACATTGCTGGGGGCCAGCCACAGGGAAAACTTTTCCCTGCTTTGAAAGACCTGCAGGAGAGAAAAGGGATGGGCACAGTCTGTCTCTATTAGGACATTATTTTCTGTATCCAACCTTAGCAAAGACTTCCACTTCCAGTCTCCCAGTAAGGAGGAAGGTGTTGGACTTTAGGGTTGGACTGCAGACACCACTTTCCAAACAGCCACCTATCAGACCAGGTTCAAGCTTTTCTTCTCCTGGAGAGCTGAAGGGCCATGCTGTTTCTTTGTGGATGCATGTGTTAATCTAATGAAAAAAGTTTGAGCCTCTGTTGTGTGCAGCTGTGACTCACAGCACAACTGCATGGAGCTGCCTCATGACTGAAAACCCAAAGCCTGGAATGAAGAAAGCAAGCTCTTATCTGGGACTAGAATGTGGGAAAAGCTCTCAGTTTGGGGCAGCTTGAAGTACTGTCACATGGATGTATTTTTTTTCCTTTGGGCTACTTAAGAAATCCTGCAATATCGTTTCATGTGTCCATGACTCCACACAGACAGACACATGCTTTAGCTGGCAGCTCTGTACTGAAAATCAACGTGCACAAGACAACATACAATTTAGGTTCTCGGTATCACTTCATCACATTTCATATTTACGATCCAAATGATGTGCCACACATTTTCAGTAGTTCTTGTCACAGTTATTAAAAGATATTTGCTAATAACAATCACAAATACAGCAAGTGGAAGAAGTCTATTCTCCTTGTTATCACAATGGTTGAGAACAGCTGAAAAAGTTTTCTGATGATACTGTCCAGAAAAAGATGTCTTCACACTGAACCAAAAAAATGAAACATTAAGACATCTAAAAGAAATTAGTAATTATGCTTTTGAGTAAAACCATTTGGAAGCGATAGGAAATGCAGCCCTGCTTTCTGCCTGTTTTATACACTGTGACTCTTCCACAATAGCAAAAATAACTTCTGTGACCAGTTACCGTATTTATGAATGAGAAAGACAGCGGAGAGTGAGGAAACGTGTGCTGAGGTTGCAGGAAAGACCTTCATAGCTTCAGAGCTAAGTGAGATGGCTGGTTGCGTGCTTCATGAGGGCTTCTTGGTGTGTGTGCAGAGGAACCCGTTCAAGCATGAAAAAGCAGCCAGGAAATGCTGGCCTTGAAGGAATAACTCACCACTCCAATATTAAACATGTGTAAATTATTTAGCCTGCCCTTTACACAGGTTTTCAGTTGAGCAGAAAGCAATGAAAAATCACCAGCAACTAGTTAGTCACCATTAAAAGTATTTATATGTAATCCTAAAACCTGACTGTAATTAAAGAAAAAGTAAAAAATTTAAAAATTAAAGAAAATTTAAAAATTTAAAAATTAAAGAAAAAGTAAAAAATATTCTTTGTTTTGTCTAACATTTTACTCTGCACGTGTGGGTGCTACTAGCATGCACCTACTGCATTTCCATAATAAAGCAAATTTGAGAAATACAGGTACAACTCAGTCTTAAAATGATCTCCTTAGTGTGAGTTCAGATACACAGCCTTATTCTAGGAAGGAATACCTATTTTTTTACCCATATTTGCATTGGAGAAAAGTAAATACAAAATAGAGTTTCCAGACACTGCCTGGTGATCCTTTAACTTGAAAGCTGCCGTGTTATGAACACGAATTTTCTTTATCCCAGCGGATTCATGGTGTGGGCTAAGGTGGATGGAGGGAGAACCCAGAGGCCAGCTGTTGTGCTGTCCTGTCCTGTCACCCTGCCCAGGCAGAAGACGGAAAAGAAGAGGGCACAGCTCGCATCAGGGAAGAGGGTAAGGGCTGCCATCAGTGCAGTGGTATGTTAAGGTGAATACACAAAGAGGAGGTCACCAGATGCCCTGGCAGAAAAAGCACAGACTGCGTGGAGGAAGACGGGCAGAAGATGTGCAGTGTGATTTTTATCCTAATCAGCAGTTGGTTTTTGCTGGCCCTGTCTATGTTAGACCCTGTAGTGAGTTAATAAATCTTTATCAGAGGAATTGTAACTATGTAGTATGATAAATTCTGTAAGTCTTTGTATATTCCAAATACATACATATTTACATCAAAAAATTCCAGGGCTAGAAACCAACTTCCCCCATAAGCAGTCTGGCTATCCGTATAAAATGTTGGCTCATATCCCAGCCCCCACCCCTATCCCCCATTTTCTTTTGCTTATCTTCTTTTATCTGGGAAACTTTATCACATCATAACAATCTATTTTGCCTAATAATTTAATTCCCTATACAAAGCCACTGCTAATAAAGTTTCCTAACACCTAATCTCTTTTCAGTTCAGCCCATTAGTCCCTACGTGACCATTTTCATCATCGATCTTAACTATTACTGCTGAAGCAGTTTCAGGCTGCAACAGCACTGCCTTGCGTCTTTGCCTCAGAAGATGAGGATGTGTTAAACTCTGTCAGTCTCCCTCCTTAAATCATTCCCTGTCAACCCTTTTATGTTTGTGTTTGCACTGCTTTGAATTCTACAACACTTAACTTTTAAAGAGAGAGAGACGACAACTACCACCAAAGAGGAGCTCAGAATTACATGATCTGTTTTGCATGTTGCTTCAAAGGAGCTGTATTAAAAGTGGATGGCTGTTTCCCTCATTTTATCATAGTGATAACTTGCTCTTAATTGTACAGAATACCATGCTTTTCTTTTTCTAAGACCCTAACACCATTAGTTTATACCTACTGAGCTGCTGCTAATATTATTTACAATAACATCATAACATCCACTAGGTGTTTAACAGGCCAGTTTGACCAAATGCCAATGTTTATTATAAATTACTCCTAAAAGGTACCTCCCAAAACATTAACTTTATGAGAAATTAATGTATTTCTCCACATTAAAGAATAAAAATCATAGTGTTATCTATCATTTAATTTCTTTGTGTTGTTTTCAGCCAGAAGTCTTGTGGAGAGTTTGGTTGCCCAAGTTTGCAAGGCACTGCTAAAGATATCTACCCATAAAATAGTGCAAATTCCTAACTTCAGACCTCCCTTTAGGTTTCTGAACCACACAGCTGGAGAGGTTGGCAAAGAAATCTTTCTGGGGTGATTGAAGCAAATTGCATACCAACTTGTGGACATCATAAAATAAAGGAATCATGACTATAAAAAAAATAAATGCTTTGATCATTTTTGAGCTTAAATCAGAAAAAGAATGGATGTGGAAGAAGCTAATTTTTTTTCATAGTATTTATTGAAATGCAGTTGGGGGAAGATATACAAATATACGTGTATATATGTGTATACCTACATGCATAGTGGTTTCTCAGTCCTTCCTAGCAGCAGGACTGGGTCACAGTGGTACTCATCAAGGAAATGCTCTAAGGAGGCAGTGATTTTATGGGTTGTTGGGTGTTTCTCATTTCCAGCCACTGCTCCAGGCACAAACAGGGCACAGAGCAAAACAGGAGATGCATGCAGCAGCTGTAGCCATGTGGGTGAGAAGAGCTGACCATGGCTGATTTGGAGGCAGTGACAAATGAACACACTTATGCTGCTGTGAGGTGGAACACAGAAAAACTTCTTCAAAGCTGGGTGAGAGAGAGGCGGGCGTTTGATGGGAAGAGGAGGGCAGAGCACTAGGACAGCTTAATGGACCGTGCTGGGTGGCCAGGAGAGATCAGTGGGGTCTTTGCTGTGACAAGGTCTCCATCCACAGTGCTAGAAACCCCACCGAGATGGTTAAATATGTTTCTCCAGATCACAGCGTCCCTATTGTTATTCTGGGTGATTTCAAACACTCCTGTATTTATTTACCATGGCAGAATGGCACACCATAGACCAATTCACAGCAGCAACACAAGGACAGCACACATCTCTGCTTTGTCCAAGCGTGAGTCTCCTCAGCCTTCCTTAGGCACTTCTGCTGCTATGCCTAATGTAGCAATTATTAAAAGTCGTTGGCAAACTGTTGATGCTGCAGGTAATATTGAACAGGGAAGAAGTGGAAAACATCAACTAATTTCAAAGATGTGTTCATTTTCTATTTGCCTGGCACCAAAAATAATCACAGTGTAGTCCTAAACTAGTATCTCCTGTCAACAGCATTGCAACCATCAGCAATTGTTGAAGAGCTCTTGGTGTGACTTTAAATGTTTGGCTAGGGCCAAATTTTACTTGGGAATAAGGTAGTAATTAAAAATATGACATACTAAATTCACAGAAGCCATCGGTATTCCAGCATAATTTCTGTCTATTCTCTCAGCAGTGAAAAGATTATATGCTGTAACTATCCATGAAATTTAATCTCCCCACAAAATTCAGTGTATTCCAATGCAATTACACAAGGAATAGGTCACTGCTGAAAAATTGTAATAGATCAGAAAATGAGCAAGGGAAGAAAAATGCTATATTGCCGATTGCAGCAGACTGAAATCTCTTTTCCTTATGGATCCTTTTATCTTTGGTCAGACGATGAAGTACTTTACCCATTGACTTTACTGGAATGATTACACAACTAAGGTACTGTTTGACTGGAGCAAAGGTGTCAGAATTGAATGCTCTGTGAAAAAAACCCATTAAAATAACATAAAATTAAGCCATGACACATGACCACAGGATGAATGAAGGCATTATGCAATGACTATGCATTATTATTTCCGAGTTCTCAATTAAATGTCTCAGAAGTAGTATGCTAACACTCCCCAAACTTTTTCACTTCACAAAGACTTCAGATGCTACGTGACTGGGTGGTGTTAATCTGTCACACAGCAGTATTACGCATAAACCCTTAAGAGTAAAGTAGAAATATACCCTTCTGGCCTCAATATGCCTGAATATACCATTATAATCAAATTAAATATTTTTATAGCTTTTGTATCGTTTCCCTCCACAATGTCTCCAGGAACCATTTAATAACAGGGATCTGAAACTCAGTGCTTGTGTTAAACATTCGGCAGCTCTAGTGCCAAGGTTGGTGTTTACACAGAAGAATCCCCAAGACTTTACGTGCCACATGAGATGTCTTTGTGAGTCTGGGAAAACTAAGGTATGTACTTAATTTTGCTATTAGGAGTAGCCTACTGGTAGCAAAGTTAAACACGTAGATTAATGTCTGTAGAATCAAGGCTGATCTTCCTGAAATATCTTGATTCCCTGTGGGTAGGTACAGAACGTTAATAAATTCAAAGACAAGCTAAAATTCTTTTTCTAAAAAATATCTTTATATCTGCAAATAGAATGATTGAAAAATGGAAACAGGAAGGACCTGGTGAGGTCACCTAGTCCATCTCTTGGCGGAAAGGCAGAATCAGCTGCAGCCACATGACTCCTCGGGACGTCCCTCAGATGACAAGGCTTCCACAACCTCCCACAACACCTCCCCCGCTTCTAACATCTGCTATTTAGAAAGAGATTTTCTAATGTCTCACTTGAGTGATTCTGCAGTTTTCACCAATTACTACTTGTTTTATCCATTCTGGGCACTGAGAACAGACTATTCCTTTTTTGCAACACCTTTTTATGGTTTGAAGACTTACTGTATCTGACCAGACTTTTCCTCCTTAGGCTGAAGAACCCAGTTCATGACAAACTCACAGCAATATTTCATTACAATGAATGGCTTTTTTCTGCCTTTTTCCTCCACATTTTCCTGCACAACACAACTTTTGTTAATCCAGCTATTGCATCAATCTTTTTGGTTTTTCTCTCCTTCTGCCTATCTCCTTTTTTCCTTCTACCTTATCCTTCAAGTGAAAAGTGATGAAGGAAAAACACAAGGAATCCAGAAGTCAAAAACCTAAAAGGAAAAAGCTGAAAACTTCTGCCAAAATAATCCAATATTTTTCCTTTGAAAATTTGAAATTACAATTATTTTCAGATTTTCTGGGAAAAAAAACAGCAGTACTTTTCTGCCATCTTAACACACAAGTTGGACATATGCAGCAGCATTTTAAAAATTGTTACGAATGTGCTACTATTTCTACTCAATGGAAAAAAAAAGACAGGGAATACAGCTACAATTATAATGACACATTTATAGCTCTGAAAAGAAAATTGTGTAAGTGTAGGCAGCTTCTATTATACTTGAGCAAGTTGAGATGAATGAAAGTACTGATGAAATAATCTTGGGTATTATATATATGTGTAAAAATCAAAGCAGGAGAATCTCTGTTCACTCAGTGCAGCTGAGTTGTTCCTATGATGCTTAAAAATATTCTGGCCTGACTATGCATCTCGTACTTTAGTAGAAACACACAGCATTATACAGGGACTGACTGGAGAATCTCTCTATTGAAATTTACTGTCCTGAGACAGTGAGCAAGTGTATCGCATAATCCTGGTCACAGGCTGAACAAGCTCAGTTTTAAAAGTTGTGGGGCTTTTTTAGCTCCTTCTTCTACATAAAAGCTCTTCCTGAACCTCTCTCCTCCTGTGTTAATGACCTGATTTCTAAATTTATTAAAATATCAGGTCTAAACATCTTCATAGCCATACGTACCAGGTGTTTTCATGCCAACACTGTCCTTTTGTTGAAATTGTTCTTTTTTCTCACCTGTATCCCCACATCCCAATATTTACTTTGCAATGCTCACAAGCTGAACCTTTAAGACCCATTTTACACATCAGACTCTTCTTCCTGCTGATCACTTCAGCAGTCCTTTTCCTGCATCTTTGGGGTGAAGCCCACATTCATGCTGGAAGCCAGGAGAAAGAAAAGCAACCCTGGAGAGGACCATCACTGATCACTAAATGTTCACCTGTATATATTTATAGGCTACATCTTCCCCAGGCTTTCACTTTGCCAAACTAGACGAGACAAGGGAATTTCACCTCACTTGCTGTAATGGGCTGTTTCCTCCCATAACCATACTGGCAGAACTTTCTGCCTGTGTTCCAGGTGGAGCTAATGTCTTTTGATTAAGATGCAATTCTAGAAGAGTTCTCACCAAAGTCCTACAAGATGGAGTTCATATTCCTCTACTGAAACAGTCTCTTCAATTACTTCCTGGGATTGCTTCTGATATTTTCAGGACCACATGCTTTTGGTTATATTAATAGTCACAGGGTATCCAATAAAACCAGATCTTCCCATTGAGTTTTTTTCAGCTGATGACCTCTTAGCTCGTAGTAAAAATTAGGTTTTGAGTGCAGGAACTTGTATTTTTGTACTATTGAATTTCACCCCACTTCTATTACTAGAGACTTCAAGGTCATCTGACTCTCTTTGTATGATAACCAAATCTCTTCTTTACTGATGCGGCTTTCACACTTATGATTGTCAGCAAATTTCATTAGCACATTCCTACCGAGGTCAGAAATTAAAATACTAAATAAGATTAGCCCCCAAATCAATTTTGGAGGGACTCTATTAATATCTTCACCTTAGCCTAATAATTGCCTTTTCAGTAGCACCTGATGTTGTCTTTCCTCTGGCCAGTTCCTCACTCATAATGCAATTCCTGTAGTAATTCCACTCTCTCCAGTTAAAGTAGCCCTTCCCTCAGCCATTTACCGTGGTTCAGGGAGCTGGCATCTCCTGTGCTCACAGACCCTGTTGTCTTACCAAAGAGCCAACTGACCCCTTTGAAAAGAAACACAAGGAACCAGAACTTGACTCTCCTGGACATGCAACTGTGCTCCTGTCCTGTGAAACACATGGAAAAATATCACCCCCTCTTAGTCAGTGTGGAAGCAAGAGGAATAACTTTTCCCAGATGCCAAAGAAAGCAATTGGCGCAGATGGCTACACCTCATCCTGCTCCCATCACAAAGATGTGTGCAGAAAGGGAAGTCAGAGCTGCTGTTTGCCTGGGAGACAGGACCTTGAACAGGAGATAGGAATATAATTCCTACCCCTCACTTGCTGACTAAACAACTCCCTCAGGGATGCTTCTCTGCCCACCCTTGTGAAAGACCCTGATCTCTCGATTCTCCTCTTTTTCTTCTTGCCAGTAAGACAGAGCATTCTGCAACCACACGCATGCTCACTCATCCTGGCTCTTTCATCTTTAATTCATGATTATTTTTTTTTCTGACAGAGATGATTTATTCAAACAAGAATCATTTGAGTACCAGCTGATAGCCTTTTTTATACAAGGAGCCAGGCTAGGCAATCACAACAGTCCTACATGGTAGCATTAGCTTAACCTAAATGACAGTTCCTCAGAAAGCCTGGACTGTCTTCACCTCTTATATTACACACTAAAGACCATATGGAAACTAATTTAAAAGGAATGAAGTGCAGTGACCTTCTGTCTTATTGCAGTGCTTCCAAAGATCATCAAAAGCCAGTACAAAGCCATCATGACAGATATATGGAGCATGGTGTATTCTTTTATTGTTACCAACTGAAAGCAATTTTTATCAATTACACACACATCAAGCACAGATTACACATTGGGTACAAGTTATTGCCTTGCTTATTGTTATTGCCAGTATTTTGCTGTGTTGGAGCTAACACTATTTTGAACAGAAATAAATGTTTTCATTTAAGCAGTGAGGGATAACAATGGCAGTTAGTCCACATAAGCAATTAAACGAGTTAAGCCTGCATTCTGTAGAGCTGCTCATTAATACCATTTATTTAAGTTTTACTTCTTTCAATGTGAAAGATGTAGGCAGACTCCAACCCAGACACCACCATACAGTGATTGCAACGTGTGCCAGAAGAACAGCACAAAGGTGTAAACAGTTTGCACTGTAATAGTTAATAGTGAGAATATGGGCTGAGAAAAACACGGATGATGATAAACATCAACAAAAATCAACTTTAATGGACATTTTTCAGGGCCACAAAGATATTGTGTAGTGCCCAAGACATTTTGTTTTTTAAATAATAGCTTTTAAGACGTAAACTTAGTTTCACAAAACACTCAATAGTTCATTTACTTGAAAAGAAAATAGAAAACACTCTCAAATCTAACATTTTACTGATGTGAGAGAAAGAGAAGAGGAATAGATTTGTGAGTGACTTGGATCATGCACTGGAAATGTTAGAGTATTTCTGATTCTCTGCTTGAAGCAGATATTAAATTATTTCCTCAAGGCTGAGTTAATTTAATGGCACAGGAGTCCAAAACAATGTCAAATTATGCATTTTTAAACAACTCTGAGTAGTTATGCATCACAAAATAGTATACAAGTTTGATTTATCTTTTGCTGGTACAGTCAGGATTTAGCATTAAGCCCAGAAATCATCCTTTGCCTCCTTCAGTTTGAAATATTTAATGTTTCCTAATCCAACATGGAGAGTTGGGAGACAAAAATAAATGGAACGCACTACTTGCTGCTCTGTTTTTGATAGCTTACTGATTTTTTTGAGCACTACTGCTTAAAGTGTGTGAAGGATTTTTCAAGGATAGAAATATGCAAACTACAATTGGGCCTTTCTCCTTTTATTGTCAGTAAATTGGTTTCCAATAATCTCAGAGGTAAAGAAAACGCAAGAAAAGCATGCACCCCAACATGTTTTATGTGAAAAACAAAACATGCTATGCAAAGTAAATGGTGCGTGCCTCTCGTGATTAAAAGGATGCAAGAAAACATCTGGTCTCAGTGAAGCTCAACCTCCGAAAACGGAGACAAAGAAGTGACTACTGAGGAACAAAACAAAGAAAAGACAGACGTGTGTGCCTAGATTTCCCTCAAAATTAACAGATGTTTCAATGACAGCAAGTGCAGTGACAGCGGCAGTGTCTACCGGCTCCCCAGCGCAGACCGGCACCAGCAGACCTGCCCCCACGAACAAAAGCCATAACACTAAGCATGAAAATGTCTTGATGGAAGACACTTCATTTCAATAATAGTTCAGTTAAGCCTTCATGTTCTACCTCCAGGCTCTTGGGGATGGATATATGTCTGTCCTGCACCTGGGAGATGTGGCTGATCTGCAAGTCCAAGAGAGATTTAATCTAATAGCCATGCCGAGGTGATGATTATCCAGCTAGCTTGAGCACATCAATCTGTGTGGCAACCATGCATCTGATCATAGTATATAGCTGGAATCACAATTAAGTAATAGGAAAATCCCGGTGTCCTTGATCATCATTTGGAAGTGAACCCAGAAACAGACACAACCTGGTGTCGAATATTTACTCTACAAGATAGAAAAAGGTGGGATTCAGCTCCAGATGAGACAGACACCTACACATAGGTATGGCAATGCAGGTGTCTCTGGGTGAATTGGGTATGCTCCCAGTACATCATTGACAACCTAGACAACACAGATGGAGGCACCTCAGGCTCAGAGACACCTATATATCGTCAGTTGAACAGCTTTCTGGACTATCCCCAGCTTGCGGTCTGTACCATCTACTTTAACTGGTTAAAGGAGATATTTTCTGATAAGAGTGCATTCTGATATAGAAAGGGTTCACTTTTGCGCTGAACCTCTGAATGTTGCTGCCTTGCACCAGGATTTGGGGCAGAAGTATCTGGAGATGGAGCTCTCCCAAGGATAGGGGGATGCTGCCCTGACCTATTACGTAGAGAGACGATTCTGTATAAATCTGAACTGAATCATCCTCCTGACTGCATGAGGGGCATCCCAAAATCTCTGGGTGGATCAGTTCTCATACTTCAGAGAAGCAAGAACAGGGGCAGCTCCAGTATCCACATTAAAAAGGCCTGGCCTAGAGGCTATACTTGGGTTCTAGACAGTGTCTTTATACAGTAAAATAAAAGAGTTCCAACGACCAAACTCAAGCACTGAGTCCCTGATTGTTCTTAATAATTAGCTTAATTTACTAACACTATTTTTTGGCTATTCCATTGAGTTGTCTCCAATACAGACCTGCTATGGAGGGAGCTAGTCCCCAGTAGTACATTGCCAGCTCACACAACTTGACTTCTGAGACAGAGATCAGACCCTGCCTCCATTTTACTTACAGTTGTGTCAAACTTCCAAATCTCTGCAGCTCATTAAATCTACAGCCAGAGACACTGACTGACCAGTGACCAAACACCTGGGCCTTGGCCACAAGACTCACACCTGAACCATTCATGACCCACAACTCATGACCTACATTAAGAGATAGTTTTAAGCCATGGTCTACATGGTGGTATTGAGTCTATGAAAGGGTTTTCTTTTTAGATGGGCTAATTGTTGCTTAAGCATGTTCAAATGCTGCATCATCCCTTCATTCACTGCAGTAGATCATCTGCATTTTCTTTCTCCACCGAAAAAACTCACAGAGTGTCACTCTGAATTGTAAATTCTCCCATGAAAAGGGAAATAAATGCATTACATATACCGTAATATATCACCCAGTCTGCCTGTCTTTCTTGCTTACAGAGCAGTTTTAAAGAATTGTTAGGACAAAGTAAGAACAATGTATCTGTCAATGACATTCTGAGTCAAATCATCAAGGACATGGAGAATGATTAAGGCTGAATAAACATTTACAGCTTTCAGGGTTAAAATTTTTTTATCTCATTATACCTTACGAGCACACAGCCATAAAGCCTCAGCTAGGAGGGAGATGGAAATTTTCCTAATTCTGTTTTTATTAGGAATACCTGCTACTTAGCTTCTTCACTTGCACAGAAAATAACAGGTGCGGAGCCAAAATGCACAGTAGGGGAAAAGTGACAAGACAGATGCCTAAAGCAATTTATAGAAAAGCTCTGCAAGTATGAGTGCAGAGTTGCCTAATGTTACCTCTGGTAGCATCCCTGACAGGGAAGAGAATAACTTCTCAAAACAATCTCCAGATTTCCTCTGGAGTTTACAGTTGTGTCAATAAAAATATCCTGGATCAACAGAATCAACTATGTCAGACAAGTGTAAAATAGTCATCACAGACACTTGAACTTCATTTTTCACTAGTAAGATATCATGAGCAGTGCAATCAGTGCAGTTTTATTTCTTTGATCCGACTTTGAACTACGTAGCTCCAACTCTTGGTTTATTGCTTTACATGGAAGATGAAGGTCAAGATGGGAAAACTCAGTATTTAGGGTAGCGTTTGTCTCCAGCCCAGCAGAAAGATCAGTCAGATGTGAGATTTTTATCCCTAAAGGACCACAGCAATTATTCACAGTGAGAAACTAGTGTAAGCAGTGAGAACAGCCTCTCTAGACAATACTGAGAACAAGTGAGAATAAGTGAAGAATCCTTCCTCTTCTTTCTGTGCAGTCACAGTTCAAGATGTCCTCATCAAAACACTCTTGTTTTCTAATTGAAAGCATTCTCAATAAAGCAAAGATACAGCACTAGTTTCACTTTACAGATGAGAAACTGGAGCACAGACAGTTTATTTTTACCCCTTTACAAAATAAACCACCAGGTGCCTTGATTCCCAGCGTATTTGTTACCCAGTGCAGCTCAGTGTTCCTCAATGTTCAAACGAAGTGCCGTCAGACAATAAAGAGTCCCTCTGTATCAGCAGGAGGAAGGTCATGATATCTATTTGATCGCTGGTCAGATGCAAAGGGCAAGTTTAACATTAGCTAACACTGATGTTGAGAATGAGTAATGGAAAAAATGGAAGGGCTGAACTGAAAACATAATATTTGTCCTACCCGCACATTGCCACCAGACTACATCTGTTATTAAGACAGAGTTACTATGGTATTGCTTAATCATGCACCAACACTTATCTTTGAGATTTGAGAGTGAAAATAACAATAATAATTGGTGTTAATTAGCTTCACTCAGTGACTCTTCTACACAAGTTTGAAGTTGGACTCGCAGGACCTCTTTATGCCAATCTGAAAGTTATCAAGAGCACTCATCGATACGCCTGTAGGCTCGTTTAACTAAATAAGACTTCCTATTGTCACTGTCTTATCTTTGGAATTTATAGCTGCACGTATAACAAAATATGAGAAATTATGTTGCTAAATTTAATGTAACTGGGAGAAGAAGAGATAAAAATATCTATTTGCAGATGTTCTCAAATAGCAAACACAAGAATGATTCTTGCTTTTAGTTAGCTTCCATTAGCTACTGACTTTGGAAACTAATAGGAGGCTGTACACAGCGGAAACATTTTTCAAGCCCCAGCAATATTTCATAAGGATCCTTCTCTCAGTGCATCAATGCTAAAAAAAAACCCAACATTTTGAGCTGTCTGACAGGAAATCAGAAATCATTGTCCAGAGCTCTAACAAAGGAGCAAATGGTGAGAGGCTACAGTCAGTCACGGACTCCTCCTTAGAAGAGATAGTAGAAAGCTTCAGTGAGGCCATTTTAAAAATGTTCTGAGTCACAGACTTTCATCACTTCCCTCATAGACAACTCCATGGCTGTACATATGTCTCTCTTGGATATTTTATCTCCTCTGACTGCCACTTTTATTTTGCTTTCTGTAATGTTGCTTACATCCCTTAGAAAAGTTACATATGTCTTTGTGCTGTCCTGACACAATACTTTGTTCTTTCTTCTCGTACTTGTGGACAACAATTATTGTCTCACGTCCTTTGATTTCATTTTCACGTCATCCAACTACAAACATTTAGTTTAATCCTCCAATATACTGCAAATTCACCTTCTCAGTCCTATATTTTTTGTCTGTTCCTCTGGATTTACAGCTGGTGAGGGCTGCTGTGAAGAAAATGTTGGAGGAAACCTGCACAAAGGGCTGCCCTCCTCCTCTTGGGAGCTGTCTTCAGGCTGAGGCTCTCACCCTTGGTCCCTACCTGAGCTACATCACAGTGGCATCACAGCCGTGGTCATGGATCCAGCTGGTTCAGACCAGGACCCTGGCCAACAGGCTAACAGGGCTTGAACCAGACCTGCCTGGTGATCACTGAGCTGGGTTTGGCCCTGGTTATGGTTTCCAAACCTGATCCTGATCCTAACTCACTGATGTGTGTTCCTGCCTTGAACTCATACCTGCTTCATCATCAAGGACTTCTTTGGACTTTCTAATTACATGCTCTGCACAGTTACACGGGACGTTGGGAAAGATGGATGAGCATTATCTGCCAAAATTTTATGAAGTTCCACTTAATATTGTGACCTATATGTAGACTGATTACACTTTAAAAGCAAACTATCAGCATAGTTTCTGCATAACTATGAGCTGCTCAAATTTTTCAGCTCTGAAATTAAGCTAATGGTAATAGCACTCCTGGGGTTTCCTACAATCACCACAGGAAACCCAAAAGAATTGTAACTTTTTTTTGGAAATTAATCCTTTCAGAAAAAGAATATAAATGACAATATTTGCAGTGGACAGGGCAGCCTTTCAAAAACAACGCATTAGTTATTATTCAAGTGAAATACAACATGCAGAGTTCTTTAATGAGTGCAAACTGTATCTAGGAGGAGATGGGAAAAAAGGGTCCAGCTTGGACTTCATTTTGTTTCTCTGTATCTTTGTTATCCATCTTGAGCTATTAAATATCTTGCAAAAAATAATCTTTTATTGCTTGGTAGATTTGAGAACTCTTCATCTTCTGGTCTTCAAAAGTTATTATGCAAGCATTAGAGCCTCTGAGATCATGAGCTGCTCCATCTTTACGAAGACAGATGTATCCAGGTCAAAATACTCTAGCTAGACCATTATGTGTACAACCTACAGCATCTTTTTTCTCCTTCTCTTAATATAAAAGTTAATCCAGTTCCGATAGCAGGTAAATAAACCTAAATAAACCAGGACTTACAAATAGTTCAATTTAAGATTACAAAGTTTTCGACAGTTGCCCACTACAACAATTACAAGGAAATTAAACCTCTTCTAGTTTTCTTTCAACAGCTAATGTCAGGAAGGAAAGAGTTCTTTTTGCCATACCTGGCTTCATTCAGAATTTATCTACAACCATTTTTGGAGACAGTCTGATTATATGTTCATATTAATATTTTCAGTTGAACATACAGAGTACCAGGTGATTCTCATAATAATGTTGATTTATAACTGAGAGCATGCAAGATACAGAATAATCACAGAGTTCTACGATACCAAGAATAATTAAAAGTATTATGGTAGAACAGCTCCTGCAAGTGAACGCACAAAGGCAGTACGTATGGGCATAGGGGATATTCAGATAAAGAGAGAAAAATCAGTGGAAAATACCTTGCAGAAAGGTTCCTTACTTCTATTCATCAGCAGATTTTTAAAAAAAATTAAAGATGGAAGGGTAATTAGTTGCTTGTCTCACAAGATGTTAAAGAAACTGAAGTCATTCTTACCTTCAGATTACTAGAGCTAGAACATGAGCCTGCTGACATTTAAAATGAGATTTCTAAGATTTACACTCCCAAGGACAGAGAGCTCAGGGATATCTGTTTGTTTCTTTCACTTGTACCTATATATGTAACAGAGATGCCTTCACTTATCTGGTTAGTGTGATATGCTGAGAGCTGGAACTGCAGGGAGAGCTCTGTGCCCAGAGGACAGGAAATGCATTGCTCCTTCTCCACCTTCCACAGTGCTTATCAAATGTGCTTGGTCCCATCCTCTGGCTGCAGAAGGCGTTCACACCTGCCTGGCTTCCAAAAGGGTCCTCCTTTTTGGGATGCAACAGGTAGAGAGTCTGTGGTGGGTTGGTTGGTGGGAAAACCTGTGTTAAGCTGGATTTGTCTGGTAAGGCTGGACAGGCCTTTTGTTATTTTAACTCTTTTCTCTGCAATTCTCTACTCCTATGAATAAACAAGTACCATTCCCATTTTAAAAAAAGCTGTTCTGAGTGTAGGTCTGAAGTTAAAGTCTATAGAACGCAGAATCACAGTGACTAAAAAAAATCAGTAAAATAAAGTAAGACTGAGGACTAACAAGTGTAAACATGTCAGGAGGAAGGACAATCCAAGAATAAATCCAAATAAATCACCAGATGCTCCAGATGAGCCAAAGCTCTAGGTACTAATGGGACATGTGCTGAAGAAAACAATGGAGGATCAGGAATGCAGAAGTCAAAAAGATCTGAAGATCATCAGCTTTCAAACCCTCATACACAAGCGGAGTCTGACACTTTTCTTCCCCAGCATACTCTGTAGAACAAACTCATGGGATGACATTATGCTTCTATTGTTTATCTTTCCCAGTATACTGGAGGAGTTATTGGGAAGCTTTTTATCATAATAGTTGCTTGGAAGCTGAGAGTTGCTCTGCTGAAAGCTGCTGAGTGGAGAGCAACATTAGAGTTCTTACATTAACAGCTGAGCAATTCAAAACCAAGATGTGCCTCAGTCTTGGGATCAGAAATCTTAACATAAAGGATTAGTACTAGTACTTTCATTGCCCAACTTTCTCAAGTAATGTGAAACTCTAGCATGGAGGTTCCTACATGTCTCCTATTCATTTTTCAACAGCTTGATTTTATTGGCATTACAATCATGTCTTGGTAAGTGTTTAAATTTGTTTGTTCAGCTATTGTGATTTCTAAGACACATTCAGTTCCTGGTATGGTTTCAAGTAGAAACATTGCAGATTTAATTTAAACAAATCCTGACAGGACTAATAAACCATTCTAAAGGATGCCATAATTTGTCATAATCAGTTAGTCAATTAGAAATTGCTCCAGTCAGAAATGCAAAATTACTTTCTATCTATTAAGACATCAGGGAAATGTTAAAATCCCATTGCAATCTGCCCCACAAACACTGCACAGAGAAGGCTGTGACAGCAGTACCAACCCAAGCTAATTTTATAGCTTTTTTTTTTTTTTTTTAAAAATGTGTGAGACCTTCCACATTCAAATATTATAAACAGGCATTGATCAATAAACACAAACTCTCCCTTTATTTGCTATTACAGACAGGCTATTACTGATATATTTGCTGGCTACTCTTTCTTTTGCAGGTGCAAAATGCTTAGTCTACAAGCAAAGGAGGTAACAATATTTCAGATTGTTATTCTATTTTCCTGACTGTTAAGACATTATTTGTTATTACATTTAAATGGCAGCTGTTTGAGCCGCTGTGAGCATGAACTGTGCTGAAGTGGCAAATTCCCAAGCCAGCATGGAATCATTTGTGGCTAAATCTCAAAAATAGTCCAGTAAATAAATTTCAAGAAGTAATTTCCTCAGAGATGAACATACAGATGAAAACACTATATTACAGTGCTCACTTGCACATGTAACAGCAAAAAACCCCAACAAACTACTAAAGAAGTAGTTGGAACCATTTTAAGTGTTGGTGCTCTTAAGGCTTTTGAGGAAGACCAAGCAGGAGCTGGGAGGCAGTGCTTCCTCCAAATTAATCTTTCTGAGTTGTGATGTTTTAAAAGATTGCCTGGGGCAGGATGTTTTCTTCTGGCTGAACACTTCACTCACAAACACCGTAGACCCTAGGTAGCAGGGTGGCTCAGTTCACCAGGCATTTATTTCTAGCAGCTGAGATCCACAGAACTAGGAAAATACCCTAAAACTTATCCTAAAGTAGCTTTTTGAATTCTCTCAAATTTAGATTTGAAGATTTTTTTCTGCTGTAGAACAACTGGTAAACTACTGCTCTAACAGCTCCATCTTTAGGATGCCAAGACTATTTTTTTGATTTGGAGACCAAAAAATGTGCTTTTGATGCCTTTCATGAGACAATGCAAATGCACCCACAGCAGAACAGGTCACACCAACAGGTTTGAAAGCCAGCACAGGATATAACCACCTGTATTAGTCTGCCTTTCATGCAACTGGCAATTAGCCCATCCATGCTTCTACAGCTTTTCCACCTAAAATGAATATAATCACTATAGAAGAAGGAAAATAATTTGACTTTCTAATTCTAAAGTACTTGAACAGCTTCTAAAATAACCACATATGCCAAGAGAAAATCGTATCTAGTCATTGTTGGGTATCCTCAGGCAGCCTTGGCCCAGTTTCCTTTAATAGCACGTAAGCTAAATATGCACTCTCCTAATACTCATTAATCACAACACAAAGGAAACAAATAAATAAATTCTAGGTGACAAACTGCTAATACTCTTCAAAAAGAGCAAAGACACAGAGACAATACTGTAAGTGAGAGTATCTGGGACTTCTACTAATTGGATTTTCAGCAATGCATGGATATGCCCCATTCATTTACAGAAATAATGGTGAGCACCCCCCACACTGTGGCTTTTTCTTTTTAAATTTTCTATTGCAAGGTACATATAGGAATCTGTTCTCGGTTTTGCAATATATTTTTTCTTCACTCTGCACTGTAAAATACACACACTCATCTAAACATAAAAGAGATCACTGCAGACACGAACAACTCCGATGGTTAAACATAAGCAGAGAAAATAACAGCAAAATTTCTTTCAGAATACATTATCTGCAATAAACCTGGTAGAGCTCTATGAAGGCACAAAGTTACTAAGCCACATATTAACTTATTTTTACCCAAGTCTATTGGGAAAGTCACCCATGGGAGAATATTAATGGAAGTTTGTAATCATATGGGGAAATGCAAGAGTTTTTTAAAAAGAGGAAATGATAAGAGTAAATAGTTTTATTGCCAAGCTGAACATGATGCTCTCAGTATCTCTGCAACTCAACAACTTTAGTTACAATCTTGAGGAGGAAGCAGTATGCAAGGTGGTGAATTTGCTGAGGACACAGAATTACTTAAGTTACACAAAATGACTGAGAATGGAGAAGAATTCCAGGAGGATCTAATCAAAGTGGGTGATTGGGCAACATGACGGTAGATAAATTTTAATGAAGGCAAGCACAAGGCAATGCTTAGTAGGTAAAACTGTTCACTTCAACTTTATGCTTGCTGATTAGCCAGCACATTCAGGGGAAATGCACAGCAATGATGATAATATTGTCTATCTTTTTCTCAGTGTGATAAGACAAGGTCATTGAAGAAACAGCTTTTCTGTGCGAGTATTGTTTATTTTTCTCTCCTCTCAGTGTCTGCTGTCAATTTGTTCAGTGCCTGCTATTCGTGTGAAACAGTGTAGTTCAGCTTTTCAGAAGGAGAGCAGGGAAGAATAAAACTCCTGACAATGTAAAAAGTTCAAGAGACATCCTTTTTTTTTCAGCTGCCTAAAATGTGCAGAAGGAACAGGACTGTGGAGAATAAAGTGTTGGCTGCTGGCAATTAAGCGATTCCAAACTCACGTGAAAGAAAAAAAGACTTATCAGCAATTGAGTTAATGCAGCCTGCTGCCTTGTGTCCTCTGGTTGGACCCTCTGGTGTCTAAGAGGGCTAGTGTTTTTCATGTCGGTTTCTGTTGACTGGGAAACTTCCATTGCCATTCTCCGATGAGGATTTCCTGCTATTAAAGACAATGGGCTCATTTTGCAGGCATTCCCTCAGTAAGAGCATCAGTTACATCTTGCCTCCCAAATGAGGTAAATTCCTGAAAACCTGTAGCAGTTTATGTCTGACATTTCTATGGGGAAATTGGCCACAATTGTCTCCCTGGGGCTGCTGGTAGAGCCAAGACTGACTGATTTATCTCAACAATAATAAGCAACAGTGTCGCCCTTGCTGGGGCCCGTCATGGGCTGCTGTATGTCAGGGCGTGCAGAACTGCCACGGAGTCCTATAGATAGTCCTATAGATAGTCCTGATGGCAGAGGTAATAGATACCAGAAAACCTACTAAGGCTCATCCTGCTTTTGCTCTCCAAACCCAACAATTTAGTGACTGGTGCATCAATTTCAGCTGTACAAAGCACATGCTCCTGCTTCATCTGGATACACTGCCATCCAGGTACACATGAGAAAACTCCCCTTCAGGAAATTGGAAGTGGCCTCTGGATGTGCATCATTAACCATACCACAGATGACACGGCAGAAGCTGTGCTCTGCTGCTCCCAAACTGCAGAGAACAGCAGCTACAGCAAGTGACAACACCAGAGCGTGTCTGCACTTTGTACGGAAGAAAGCGCAGGGTATATGGTAAGGTCACTAATTACTCTATGGAGAAGTGGAATAAAGCTACCTGCTGGGAACATCCCAAGAGGCATCATCCTCCTAAAGGAAGCAAGGCGCTGTGGCTCTGCCGGCCCCATGAGTGCCCTTTCGCTGGGGTGAGATTCACAGAGTGTGACGAGAGATGTGGATCTGAATCTACCATCTCTGATATCCTTCCCTGCAGATTCCCCTTCAAGGATGACCAAGTTATTATCAGCCCATGTCAACAAGGGGTCTTGCTGGGGTCCATCGTGTTCAGTGAGAAGCTCCTAATTTTTAGAAGTACAACTGAAAAATGTGTGTTTACTCCAAACTTCACTGGTGATTTTACATGCCTCTATGAGCATTACTTAGGCTGGAGTTCCCAATGTGCTGAAAAAAAGTTCCTGCTCTGGACATCTTGTAGTGTAAAAGAAAAGATCCAGGATCAAATAAAATAAGAAGAAAGTGCAAGAAAATATGTATTATCAATTATTGACTATTTGCATCAACCAGAGTTTGGGGACATTAAAAAGGAATAAAAATTAAAAAAAAAAAAAAAAAAGAAAAACCCAATAGAATACTTAATACTTAAACCATGGGGTCTTAATGCAAAGTCTTGCAGTTCTTTCTCAGGTGGACCCTCAAACCAACTTCAACGCTGAGATTAGCCTGATTAACCTGAGAATACTGTTTGCCTGATTTCCTCTTGTCCCAGGATGTATGTCTTACCGAAGCTCTGTGGACTAGGAAGCTGTATTCAGTATAATTGTTGTTTTATCCTGAAATGGTGTGAATGAGAAATGACGATCAGGATTCACTTTGCTTAGAGAACTCCTCAGTAGAGCAACCTTTACCTGAATACATTCTTAAAGAAGGGGTTACATAAAAAGGGTAAATACAACTGCACAGGACAATAGGATTTTGACAAAAAGATATTTGAGGAAAATAGTAAGGCTTTCAAAAACATCTATTTCTTAATAAATATTGCATTACTTACATTTCCTCAGCTGAAATTTCTTGCTGCCTGTGCAAACATTTTCAGCCATTAATGGAAGTAAAGACACCACGGGAAATACAGGAAATATCAGAATCTCAAGGATTTCATGCATAAAAAAAATCTATCCCAGGAAGCAGCAGCTGTCATTATTTTAGTCCCTTATTTGCTGTTTCCTAACTCAAAAATACCATGCTGCGATCCGGCACCTCCGAACTCTGTGTTACCATTTTCATTCGTGTTAAACATGCAGCTAGGAAGTAATCTGCTTAGCAACCAGCACAAACATATTGCACCAGAAGAAAAGAAAGGTTACTTGACAAGCAAACTTGGCTAGAAGCCAGCTAAGAGCCCCAAAGGCAACTCAGTCAAACGTCTGTGTTTTCTGAATAAACTATAAATTAGTAAGAGGAACAGCAGGGACAGACTAAGTCAACAGTGATTTCGGGGCATACCCATGCAGGTGAGCCTGTGCATGCTGTTACTATGGCATATAGAAAGAATAAATGAGAAATAGTTGGTTCCTCATGCAAATTTTTCACCATGCAACCTATGTGGCCAAAACAAATAGTTTAGTCTCCTGTTCCCCCGACCCAAGCCACCCCAGCACTGTCCCAGCAACAGCAGGAGTACCAAGAAGGTAACAGGTTGCCCTGGCATGGCCAGATTTATGTGGCACATGCTAAATGAGATGAATAATTTATGGCTTTAGAAAACATTCCCATGGCTGTGTGAGCAACAGAATGCCATTCCATTTGGGGTATTCTGATTAAAAGCAACACAACAGAAGTGTAGGCCAGATTGAGGCATCTTTTCCAGAGTCAGGCAGAGGAAAAGGAGAAGGGAGTGATGGTACTAAGCGAGCTTCTTGCTTCCTTTGAACCCATAAAGATACTCACTCTTCAAGGATGTGGCCTCAAATCCCTCCAAAGTCACCTAAGTATCTCTCTCATAGCAGACTGTGCACAGGGGAATGTTGTGAGACAGTCAAAAACACCTCCCCAGCCAGCAGCTGCTCTAGCCAAGCACGTTCCTCTAGGCCACCAGAGCATGTTGTTGAGCTCAGCAAGAAATCGTGCCCCTGTGCATGTTTTCCCACCAAATCCATGCCCAGGACCAGAGAGTTTGATCAGTTTTTGCTGCCCATCTTCTAGGGAAGGATGTAGCAGAAGAAAACACCTTGGAATCCTTCCCTGCAGCAGGGAGGGCTGAGAAGGCATCCTCCTTATCAGGTCAGTCACTGACAATATATACTCAGGATTTTATTCACACCATATTGGAAGACCCAAGAGCTTGTATAGCATTACTTTGGGACACAAATTCATGAAACCTCTCCCAAGAACTGATGAAATCCACACTCACTCCACAACATACAGCTGAAAATTTAAAAGAGACTCAGATGCCTCCAATTCAAAAATAATTGGAAATGATGCAGCATACTTAGAATAAAAAAAAAATCTTTTGTATTCTGTTCTGAGTAAAGACTCTAACAAGGTAGAAACATCTAGGAAGTCACTGAGATAGACTCCAAATGGATCAATAGCATGTAAGACAGACCATATGCCCTGATGGAATAATAACATATGCTTTAAAGGACAAATGACTCATGAAGAACTGGTTAAGTGGGATACATCGTCTGCAGGTACAGGAGTGTGGGACACTGCTACTACAGCCATCTGTCTGGGGAGAGAATCACAGCCCAGTATCATCATCTGTACATGGGAAAAAAAACCCAGAGTCGGGGGTGGTAGAATTGTGATCCATTTTCTGAATATATTAAAATAGAAAATGCTCTACTCTGGGAACTCATATTCACAGAAATAATCTTTCCATTAATTTGCACTTGATTCCAGCAACTATTTTCATAACAAGAATGGATGCATCACTGATGTGACACATAGCACAAAAAATAAAAGATTCAGCCTTAAAGCTCACCCAGGTGAAGATGGAGGACAAATTTTGGAGACAACTACACATCATCCATGATGGCAAACAGAAAGTTAGCAGTCACAAATGGAAGTGGAAAGCAGCCAGATCAAAAGTAACCAATGTCCATAGCTCATCTTTAAAGATAAGAGATGCCATCAGAATTTAAGGTATGAATGGATCATAGCTGACTCAATACAGAGTAACAGTTCAGCAAATATACCTGTACTAGTCACTTGCTTTCTCAGTACAAGATAAAAGAAAAAAGGAATCAAACCACTCAAATTATTGTGACAAGTTACTGGGCAAAAATGTGTTTTTTCTGTTCTGAGCTAGCCAGAGACCACTGCCAGGAAATCAAGCTTTTCATGCCCTCCTACTAGGAAGCAGACATACAAGTTATTTTGGATGCACCTAATTTTTCAAATTTTTCTTGCAAATATTTCACAATCATTGCTTAAAACAGACATGAAACCCTGGGCATGAGGTAACAGTAAACCCTACCTGTTGTATCATAGAGCTGGAAGACAGAAACGGGACAGATTCACATGGCTCCCTTGGGTTTGGTGTGTGTAGACCCATGANTTTAGTCTTAGTCTATTAGATCTATTTATATTTCAACCCTTGTGTTTCCTTCTGTTTCCCGATTCCCCTTCCCGGGTGGGGAGGGGTCATCAGGTAATAGAATAATTGTCTAAACGACAATAGACTGTTATGGTTTTTTCTCAAACCATAACACTGACTCAATACAGAGTAACAGTTCAGCAAATATACCTGTATTAGTCACTTGCTTTCTCAGTACAAGATAAAAGAAAAAAGGAATCAAACCACTCAAATTATTGTGACAACTTACTGGGCAAAAATGTGTTTTTTCTGTTCTGAGCTAGCCAGAGACCACTGCCAGGAAATCAAGCTTTTTATGCCCTCCTACTAGGAAGCAGACACACAAGTTATTTTGGATGCACCTAATTTTTCAAATGATCCTTGCAAAGATTTCACAATCATTGCTTAAAACAGACATGAAACCCTGGGCATGAGGTAACAGTAAACCCTACCTGTTGTATCATAGAGCTGGAAGACAGAAACGGGACAGATTCACATGGCTCCCTTGGGTTTGGTGTGTGTAGACCCATGACAGATGCACATGGCCCTGTAGGCTGCCACACTGCCACCACTCTGGGAGGTCAGGGAGGCTGATATACCTAAAATCAGCAGCTACTTCAGGATAGGGCATGGAGCTGTGCATGCTTCTCTGACTGTACTGAGCCAGCTCTCATGTAGCTGGTGCCACGGGTAGCTCACACAAAGGGAGCACTGTAAGTACCAGTCTTCATATTTCAATTCCTGAATCCCTGAGATGAGATTAATCAGTGCAATCACAGGTGTCCAAATGCCATTTTTAGCCATCTCAATGCATCCGAGACAGCTGCATGGCACTGCAGACTTTGCACAGGTAATGCAAGGCGCGTAGGATCCCCTGGGGTCTCAGATGCAGCACCAGAAACCTACAGTCACACAACTGAATCTCCCCTCCCCAGCATCTTCCTTGTGAATTCACCCAAGCACTATTCTTCACTATGTATTCAATATAGTACATCTAATTTGTGACAGGAATTTTTCTTTTGACCAAAGAAAACCTGCAAAATCTCAAGTGACACAATAAAACATATCCTTATTCCCAGATGGGAATAAATTGTCCCTCAGTCATGGTCACCCTACCCAAACAAGTTCCCTCCCAACCAGGCCTTCTCAGACAATCCTTAGACAGTCTTGGGCAGGTGGCTGCGAGAGTTGAACCTTCCAACCTCATTTTATGGGATAAACAAGTCATTTTAATGCCTCTGACAATGCCATACTTCATCGAGTGCGTGAGCAGCATCCTATCCCTGGTACTTGCAGGCAGAGTTGCAAGGCACCATAGGTTCATGTTTTGTTTAGAGTACTTTTAAGGACAGAACTTGGTGCTACACAGGTCCTGTTTATATTTCAGCTAGTTTGGAGGCCAAGATTAACACGGAGGTTTCTAATGCCCCTTGTGCTGAAACAAGCTGCCCGAGGTTTTTGCAAGTGGAGGGCCTGCACTTGCATTTATTTTGATCACACTATGACTAACTTCAGAGTATGGAGGAGATGACTGCCTCTGAGTGAAAAAAAGAACATGAGCAAACTGTGCCAGTCCAATTAATCCAGAGTACCCTGCTCTACCTGTGGTTTCTGAGTTAGACCCTAGGAAAAAGTGATAGTTTATCTGTATGCAAATATGCTCACAGTTTTGCTCCACTTTTTTCTCCATAAGAATTATCCATCCTACAGTGGAGTTATTTGCAAAATAGCTTAAAGGGCTCATTCGCTGGCAAAGCCTACTTATATGAGAAGAAAAAAGGTTTTTTTGCTTTTGACAAAAGGAATATATTTAACACTGGATGACAAGGCATGGTGTTTGTGCTAAGCAAGGTGATTCAGTGCCCTCTGATAAGGCTTTCAGCTCCAGAGGGTATGAGTGTTACATGATGATACAGACTGCTGGACCAGCCTGTAGTCAAAGGAGAACCTCAAGTGACATACCTGTGGTGGGATTGGAGGAGGATGACGGGATGCATCTTCAGAGGAGGAAGTATATGGGACCAATATTTGGGGCAGGCATATCCTTACTACAGCTGCACCATACAGCAGCTTGCAATAGGCAAACACAGATCATGTTGGGCTTTCCAAGGTCTACCTGCAATGCCATGACCCAGTCCACCAAGGCCAGATGCAGTGGGGACCTGGAAAAGAGCATTTTGCTTCTCTAGAAATCATTGTTTTCACCAAGTCTTCAGTATATGATAATTAGCAACCATCACTGGATCCTTTTAGAAAGGATCATCTTCCATCTGTTGAGGAAGTGAGCCCAAAATTCTTATCACCTGGTAAACCCAGTGATCCTTCAGCTCTTTAGGCAACCAGTATCACAATTCCGCCAGTATCACGGTTGCTCCTGGGGTGACGTTCCCTCTTTCATCTCCCCCAGCAGCAGCTTGGGATACTTATTTGGCACAAAAGCATCAGTGCTAAGATGACCCAGGGCCAAGGGTGAGTGACATGGTGGGACCCGAAGTGTACGTGGAGCAGGTAAACAGAATAGTGAGGGGGATAATGGAACAGCTTTTTAAGCAAACAGCAATGGGTTTGAGGATGGACAGAAACCCTTACAGTGCTGCTGCAGGTGCGAAGCGCTGCTCTGCAGTGCACCTCTCAGAAATGCTCTGATAGGATGCTTGAAATTAAATTGCTTAGATGACAACTAATCAATCCAAGTGGCTGGACTATCAGAGGTAAAACAAAACAATAAGTTTGATTTTTTTACTGCATTCTTTCATTTTAACTACCAAAGGAACCATTTGAAACATAGCAAATGAACATTTAACATGACTCTCTCTAAAGATAACTAGTTTAGAGGCAAGACACTAAAATATTGTCAGATGATAAATATATACATACTTTTGCCAGTAACAGGTAATTTTTAACACCTTAATACAGTGGTTTTTTATGATGACAAAGACTGATGCATTCATACCAGTAAATACACCTCTATTGCTTCTGGAGACATAATTGCTAGGCATTCTATCATTTCATATATAATAATTTCTTCCTCGTTCCCTAGAACAGAAATAATTCATAGGTAAGAGTATTACTGGGTCATACCAGGGGGTCCTAGCTAGTGTTACATGATAAAGCACTGAGAGACTGCAACCACCCTGAAATTCAGTTAAATCATATTGAGACCACCATTGTACCTCGAAGGAAAGAAAAGCATTTGCTTTCTTCTGTACTATAGAGAAGACTTACAGTTAAAGAAACTATTGTTTGAGTTCAAAACTTCCAGGCAATCTGCAGTCTGTATCTTTGTCACGGTATCTGATATCACTGACAATTTCAGCACACACATTTCCCAGTAACTATGATACATTTAGAAGATCTTTCAAGGGCAGAGCTCACCGCCGCAGTGTGTGACGTGGGGCCGCGCACCCGCCGCAGAGCTTCTGGCCGGAGAACACCATTTGCTTAGGTTGCAAGCAATGCTCATTAGCACTTGCAAAGTACTGAGTATGCTTACAGGGTTCAAAAATCATTTGGATTAATGAAATCCAAGTCAACTCCCACACATGGCAGGGCAGAGCACAACTGGGTCACTAGATCTCCAGTGCCTGGATTCTTAAGTCATTATAAGTGCATGTTTAAGAGATTAAGTAGCCCTATCTAAGGATTCAGAAGTATTTTAAACACTGAGCTATTTATCAGGTCAAAGATATATATATATATATCTCAACTGTTTTCAGTGATGGATTAAACACATGCAAAGTCTTTCCCCAGTGTAGCCTCAGCTACCGTTCAAAATGAGGTAGTCTAACAAATGTATTTAGGACAATGAAAAAAGAATCCATGTGTGGAAATGGGACCAAAGGCTTTATTCAAAATCCTTTGAAGAAATGCCTCCTGTGTTTTTTTAATCAGCAGTGTGCTAGTACGAGTGCTGCATGTTCATAAAGCTATATTAGTATGCCATTTCTTGCACTGGGGTCCCTCTGGCATTGGATAGGTTAAGGAATTGCTGGTTTTAAATTAGCACACTGATTTCCTCTGGTAAGAAAGTTCCTGAGTCTTAAATTACAGATAAACTATTCCAATAGAGCCAAGGAGAAAATGAATAAATGTACTCTTACAAAAAACAACAAAAAAGTAAACATGTCTGAGCAATTGCAAAGGTATGATGTGTAGATCAGCTGATTAATGATTAGAATATTTTTAAACCAGATAGATAAGTATGTGTTTACTCAATGTAGCTGAGCTGAGCTGACTGTGTTTCAGCAAACAGCATATAGTTAAGGAGAAAGCTGAACATTTAATGCACTCGCTACTGCATAATAATTAAGGAGAAATACATTTTCTGCAATTGCAGCTCATGCTGGACAACTTCTCCTACAACCTCAATTTAGAGCTACTTGTATTTTCACTTTATTGGATTGGTAAAGTCAGCTTGGTTGGAGCAAGCAGAATATGCCGGTTCTTTTTTAAAACACTCTGGTTTTCTTCACTAATCCATCACTAAAAGGCACAAAAAAATTTACTCTGAAAACACAGCTCAAAGAGAACTTGGATGTTTGCCTCCATTTATGGGAAGTTTTGAAGGTGAGAGGGAAGAGGATAAAACACATTTAAAAGGGTTGTTCCCTCAACCTGCAAGAGACCGGACCCTATAGGAGCTTAGATGGGTTAAAGCCACACCAAGAACAGCCAGCATATAAATACAAGAAGCATCTCTACATCTCACTCCGCAAAAAAAAAAAGATCACTTCCTGGGGGAAGTCCACATTTTTTAGTGATGCAACGTGGTACATTTCATTAATGAAAGGCTTGCACAAGGGAAACCATTCTTCACAGGAACACAAGGATTGGCCAGGGAGCTGTGGTCTTGAGCCCTCTTCCTGGCTCTGCTGTTTCCCTAACGGGTGGCCTAGGCAAGATGTGTCAGCTCTGAAAGGTTTAATTTCACTGTCCTTGTAGGACATCATTGATTGACTTTCGTTATGAAAAGTTCTACAAAGTGGGGTTTATATTAGCTCTCTATAATGAGTCCAAGTCTGAGAACCATACTCAGACAAAATAGAACTCCAAAGATGAGGAACAGAAAATTATTAGAGGCTTTTGAACGTATGGCCTGGGAAAAAGCTGAAGCACTTGGATTGATTTATTTCTACAGAAGGGAAATGAGATGAGACATGACAACAATCTTCAAATATGTATTAGGCAGAAACAATTCTCTGCATGTACAGTGGGCAGAAACAATTCTCTGCATCCTTTGCAGTCAGAACAAGAGAAACGGGTATAAACTTCTGCAAGAGAAATATATGTTAGACATCATGAAATATTTTCAAAAAGTAAAAAAGGAATATGCTTCCTGGGAAAGGTCCATCTTTTAAATATGTTATAAACAGTAGAGAAAAATCTGCCCCAAATCATGCAAATATAGTTGATCACACTTCTGGACAAGGACATGTCACTGTGTTGCCTTGTGTTCAATGATCCTGTGACTCTGATCTCCCTGGGAAAGCTTTGTGATATGTTTTACATATATCAATTATAATTTCTTAATTGAAAAATTATCTGTTATCAAATACAGTCTTTTCTGGTTGCATTCTGGCTATACAGGCTTTTCCTTATGCATCAGAATATAATACCCATTAGGACCACGTTTCTAGTTCCATGTTTTGCGGTCCATATAAAAGTGCCTTTAATGTCTAACTTCCCTCTTTGCTATTCTTTGATTAGCTTGTTCCAATTTCCCTGCAGTTCACATGACACAGTTCTCTCTTTTCCCCACCGTGTTAACAGGGAGGTAGTTCAGCTGCTGGTTTTGTAAAAAAGTCACCCAGGGGATTAACTGAGCTCCAAGAAACTGCTTCATAAATTTGAATACTTTGATATGATAAATGCCAAAGCCAACTTTACAAAGATGAAGGATTATATGTACTTCACTGCTGAGAAGCTTCCATGCAAGTTCTCCCTCAGCTCAGGAAGTCTTGGAGGGGACATGGCTGTGTCACATAAAAGCACAAATGTTCCTAAAACTTTCACCAAGGAAGTAGAGCTTTGTTCCACTGGAGTTGAGAACAAGTGGCTAAATGTGACATTTGTGTCGAAACACTTCAAACGTAGTCCTGAAGCATTATCATGCTCCCCTGGACATAGCTTAGGGAAATCATCTATTCTAGCGCATCATTTCCGCAGCTGGTGGTCATTTTCCTTGTGCCTCCAGGGAGCTTATCTCTGCATCTCTCTGATCAACCATCCTGGAAAAGAGCAGATCCAGGGGGCTGGAGGCACCTGGGCTTCAAATATCCCACCTAAACCTTCCAATATGGACATGAGCTCTGAGATGGTTCATGTGAGAAAAGTGGCACATTCACATGTTCCTCACTTCTCCTTTCCACAAGGCAGTGCTAACAATAATTGCCTGCCTCCCAACAGTTTTCTGAAAGAAAGCTAATTGATATACACAATATTCACCAGCACCTTTCAATAGAAACTGCTTTAGAAGCATCAATATATTAATGCTCACTTAGAGCAAATAAATTGGCTGAATAAGTTTGTGTACTGAAAATACAGGTTTCTGTGTCTAGTCATATCATGTGACACAGCAAGGATGAAATCTGTCACCACACTCCATCACTTCAGCCAGCAATAAAGCGCAGGGCAATTTCTACAGAATCAGTGGAGCTGGCACTAACAACGCTGGGCAGAGAAGCTCTCCATATTTCAGATAACTGGAGTTCTTTATGCAGCTGTAAAAAAAGTTACCCTTCAAGTGGCTACTAATCTATTGTGGGTTTTATGTTTAACAGAAATGAGATATTTGCAAATTTAGGTTGTTTATTATCTGCTATTGCTGGAGTTCCCACTTGCAATCACAGTGGAAACACCCTGTTCCCAAGTCCCCTGAACGATATGGATTCCCAGCTGGGGCTGCAGCACAGTCTGCTGGAGACCTCTCCTTCTAAGGTATATGGCACTGAGTACTCCCCATGAAGCCAATTAAAGAAATTATTCATGTTAATATGAGTGCAAGTGGTCCTTAAGCCCTTAATTGCGTCCTGTATTTTTACTGTTGAATTCCTAGGCAGCACTCTGAGATCTTGG
Organism: Tringa tobata; assembly: GCA_033628505.1. Classification (NCBI taxonomy): domain Eukaryota; kingdom Metazoa; phylum Chordata; class Aves; order Charadriiformes; family Scolopacidae; genus Tringa; species Tringa tobata. The sequence continues at coordinate 501,484 of JAHREE010000351.1, read as the reverse complement.
AGAGTTTGCCTTGAAACCCCGTGCTGCAAACCACCATGACCAGCTTAGGACTCCTGACGCAGGGTGTTGCCAGAGCCACCCCCAGTGCCCTGGTTTAAGATAGAACAAAACCAATCCCTTCCATCTCTCAGAACCCACAGATTTCTCTGAAACTTTTAATATCCTTTTACCCATCTTCTTTGAATCACTATCAGAAAAACTGCTTTATCTCCAGCACAATACTGCAAAGACAGAAGGAAAGTGTAAAACTTAAAGCCCCCCAGCCCTTATCAGATGAATAGTAAGTCATATAAGGTGATCTGTTACCATATCTTTGCTAAAATGCTGCCAGACTTGAATCATTTGCAATCTGCTACGCAGAATTTAGATTGCTGAGCAACAAAAGTCCAGTGTCAACTGTGGCTTATGTATCTCCAGGTCTGTAAGCTAATGCTAAAGAGAAATTGAATTTAAATAAATTTATTCCAAGCATAACCAAAATGCTGTAAATAACATATAACTTGATAGGCAGGAATATACAGTACAAACTGCAGGACATAAAACACTCTAAGTGCTGTACCAGCCTAGCTTTCAGGGGTTTATTTGACTGCATGATGCTTCTACATCTCAGCTCTCACACTCGAGGCACATTTGTATTAATATTATTAGGTCCAATACCAAGCCAAGGACAGGGAGCAAGAAAGTTGAGAGCGTTCGGCTCACATCTGCGCTCCTGCTCGCAGTGGGACCCCCAACTTCAGAGCGGTGCTTTGAACGAAATGTCAGAAGGTATCAGCAGCTGGTGAGGACGGCTCCTCG